>JAQIXA010002885.1:0-15927 GCA_034699045.1 Nanhermannia cf. coronata Gr-Ori-00579 | reverse complement strand
CGAACTTTTTTTGATTTTAAATTTATTTAAGTTCGGGGGTTGTTTCTGGGCCACCCTGTATACTTATAAGTATAAGTAACATAAAAGGTACATTACCGACTGGTCTAAATGTTGCTAGAATCAGCACAAAATAGAAATTTTGGTTTCTGTACGAGTATTAAACTTTTCTTAATATTTTGCACCTTTGAAAATTTTTCAATTAGGTACTAATATTTTTCGGCTTCTACTAGGTAGTAGATTATAATTTTATTCTAATAGCATGTCAGAAGCTGCAAGATATTAAGAAAAGTGTGAAAATTTACCATTTGAGCTAATTATTTTAGCATTTATAATTTGGATCAGTCAGTATTCATTTTGGATTTGAAAAGTTTACAAAATGGTTAAAATGTCACAGAATTTTCGAAAACCTTTAGACAATAAGTCTCAAAAGGTTTTTTTTAAGATTAGGACAGGTAGGGTATTTGAAATTTATTTGGATATTTTTACCATTTGATTCTCAGCTGGATTTTTCAAATCCTTCATCAGCTTTTTGATTATACAAAGTGTATAGACTGTAATTGGTCCAATTGAGGCTAAATAGTAGCCAACATTTGATTCAACTTCTTTTGCCATTTTAATTATCTAATTTATGAGCTCTCGACTAGCACAAAAATAAATAACAGTAAATATAAATAAATACTGATACAAGTGTAATTTCAATGTAATATTTAACTCATTTCCAAAAGATTTCTAAAAAATCCTTGACTTTTCACCATGGCTCTTAAATTAAATTTAACTATTAACATGATTCTAATGTAAAATGTACATCAAGCAAATTGTATGTATTAGGTATCTACTGATAATTTGTAAATGTAAAATGCATATGTCCGATTATATAATGTCTCAAACTCAAAATAAATAAATACAAAATGCCAACTCGACTTTGACTTTCAGGAAAATGTCAAATCTCACTTTACTTTTGTACCTAAACGACTTTATGAAATCTGAAACTTAAATGTACACATTTGCTTTTTTTGTAAAAAATAATGACTCGAACATTTCTCATCTAATTTATGAACTTAAATAAGCATTAAATAGCATAAATATTATTTTAATTCTAAGCACCCATATTATTATTTATGCCAGAATTGCTATTTATATGGCATGGTTTTTGAAAAACCGCATTACAGGCTTTTCATTTCAGATTGTAATGTAATCCCATGAAATTTTTTTACAAATGACCGTATGAATTTTTTAAGAAAGTTAAAGCAGATAATATTAGTAGGATAAGTACCTACTTTTATACAGAAAAAGCTGGCATGGTCAATAGTTCATTTTCTCCAGCTTGGTCATATATGACCACATATTAAAGTTTATGATGAGTCTTTTAACAACTTATGTAACTGTAGACTGTAGACTGTACAGTATAGAATTTGGATTGAAAGCTTATACAGAATTTCCTTATATGTATGCAGAATTGACTTATTTATTAGACATTTTGTAAGACATTTTAGTAAGTACCTACTGTACCTACCTACTTTTTATGTAGTTTAGGTACTACAAGTCATTTGAGTACAAGTCATTTTTTTCAAAATTTGTGGATTCTCGATAAGAAAAATCGATTAATGAAATGATGTGTTTATTTACTTTGAATGGGCGTCTTCTGATAACCTTTGGATATTAGTTTCCTTTGGTTTTTATGTGATAATTAGCTCGCATTTACTCGTACAAGAAAATATCACAAAAATACTTCTAGTATCAATTGACTGGTATTTTCAATACATTTCTCGTATTCAATTGTAAATTAATGGTAAAACAGGGCCTTTTTTGAGTCTCAGTTTGTACGAGTAGTATAATTTTTATACAAGCAACTTTCTCCAAACCAAAATGCCCCAAAATTATTTTTAAAAAGTCATTGGCATAGGATAGGACATAATAAAATTTTGTGATATAGATATAATGCACCAGCCAGATATTATTATTATTAATTATTACATATTGTTTAGAAATTTTGAACTATATCTTTGTTTAAAGGGCAGTTATGAAAATAATCTGAAAAAAGGCATTTTTGACATTTTTTAGATTGAAACATTGTGGAATATTGAGATATTTTATACCTAAATTTTATAAACTATTAATTATGAGTATAGAAATGGAAAGTTTTGAATGATTTTATGACAATTATAATAGATAGCGAGCTTCTCTCATGTTTTATTGGAACTTGTGTCCAGCTACTAAAAATTATCTATTTCATATTATTACATAAAAGTAATTTTTGTCTTATCCTTAGAAAGTACCCGAAAGGATTTTAAGGGCAAATGTCAACTTCAATCGCATAAATACCTTATACTACTTGTTATGATTTTGATATTTTTGATATTTTTTAAGGTCATTTTGGCTCAATACTTTTCTTTAATTGAGTCTTAATTAATCAAGTAATTAAAATTTGAGCTAAATAATATATTTAGCTCGGTCTGTCTGTGGTAGATAGTACTTTCGTTTCTGAATCAACACCTTGTGGAAATGTGCCAGAATTTCTTGTGACGTAATACAACGTAAGAGTTACAGAGACCCGGGTATTAAACTATACCTAGTACTTTATTACTTACAGAGTATTATTCCGTAACCCGAGACAAGTCAGGCGTTTCTAAAAAACCAGAATTACGTAAAATGCATGAGGATTTCAGTGAAATAATGCGTAGTACTTATACTATTTACTAACTTACTATCATAGCCTATAGCTTTTAAATGAGTAATTTTTCAAAAAATTGGATAATATTTTGTGTAGTATATTTTATTACCTATACTATACATAGGTAGCTATTAGCTATACTTTACTTTTACTGTTTTTGTAATGCATTGAACACTTGCATTATTTATTTAAAAATTGAAACCGGAGGTTGACTTTTGGTAGATTGACATTTGCATCAGTACGAGTATATAGATATGTAGCTAAATAATTAAAAGCATTTCTACTATTTTTAGAATAGAACTCTTATTTTATTGATTTCTGCCAATAGCCAAAATATGAGATAGTTAAACCATCACGAAAGCTCGCAAAAACTATTTATGTAGGTGCTTTTGATATAAAATCTTAAGATTCTAAAATTGATAATTTTCCAATTAAAAATTTTCAAAATCTCCTATCGTTAGTTAGCTTTTGATTTTTCTAAATTATATCTACTTCTACTTACTCGTATATGAAATGTGCACCTAAATACTTACTTATAACTTATATGTACAGATTTGTTCTTATAATCTTGCACTTTATACATACACCTATAGAATACTACTATATAAAAGTTTCGAGTTTCAAAATTTCCTTAAAAAATGATTCGGACAAGAAAAGTTAGGCACAATATCCCCTTTTATTAGGTATCTTTTTCAAGTAAGTTACTAGATTTATTATTAGACCTAATTTGAGGATTTGTGATAATTTGTTTTCGTTTTCGTAGATTCATGTCTTGTCATAACTTGAGGAAATAATTGAGATTCAAAAAACAAAGATAAGGTTTTTTTTAGCTCGATTTTGTAAAAAATGGTTTAAAAGACATGCCGAAAGATATACAGATATACTTGAATCGAATATGTAAAAATTGGAATAAGTAGGTACCTTTGTAAAATATCAATATTTCTTAGAATCCATCAAAATTCAGACCAAGACCAAATAAAGAACTGGAAAGTGGTATAAATGCCATAGTACATGTAATATACTTATATTATGTAGCTTTATATGCATAAGATAGTACATGAGCTCTTTAAGCTGGTTGTATACGGCATATTTAATTGAAATTAAAATAATTTTACAATTGAAGGTCTTGGACATTAGCACTGGACAATTAATAAATTGCTCAAATTTGTATTCAATTCAGAAATATTATCGGAACTCGTTCTAAACTTCAAGCTACTGACCACATACAAGACAAGTAGCAGAGATAAAAAGATAAATTTGTATAATTAATATTTTTGTATGAACTTTATACAGGGTTAGTCAAAATATCAACAAGCTCAAAATCTTTGTAAACACAGATACAATATCGTCTGGTCCAAGTTACAAATTCTACTAGAATTAGTCAAAAATGTAAATGATTCTATTTCACACTTTTCTTAAAATTTTGAAGCTTTTTACATGGAAAAAAAGAATCCAAAATTTATATTTTGGGCTAATTCCAGTAGCATTTATAATTTGGACTATTTGATGCTGGTATTGGACCAGTCGAAGTCAGTAGGATACCAGATTTCTAAAGTAATTTTTCAAAATCAAGATTACGGATTCCCCTGGTCTATTTTGAATAACCCTGTATAGATTATTCACAAACTTAAATATTTAAATATCAATTTGTTAACGTCAATAAATACAAAAAGAAATCTGTTGGTTTGAATTAAATCTTAATACTATCCTTAGGTATGTAAACCTTCTAGTCTTATGGATTTTAGAGCTAAGCTTGTGGTATAAGCTAAAAGTTATAAGCTTCTTAAAAAATTGTAAAATAAATATATTCAACATTTTCATTTGTTTGTGAACTCGCATATTTTGTGAACATAACTAGATAAACAACATGCCAGGCAGTATACCAGCCAGCACAAGTATAGTATTAGTCTTATTACATAATAATTGAGATATAATTTAAGACAGACTCTAAATAATAAATAAATAAATAATTCATTTGCTCAAGTATACAGTAAAGTATTTAAAGTGTACTGGCATTTATCTTAAGTATTATTTGTCTTATCAAAAAAGAGTTTTACAAATATCGATGAAATTGAAATCATTCCAGCTACAGCTAGCCTTTAAAGTTTATGTTTTTACAGATAAAGATGAGGTTTTTAAATTTTAAAAAGTTTGGTTGTTCTTTAAAAACTTGAAATTTCTGTAGATATTTCGACTTTACCGCTAAAATATTGCAAATTTTGACTATATACCTAATTAGTCTAATATTGTAAATTGGATTATGAATATAATACTATGTTTTTTGTAAACATTGAATATACCTACTCTAGTTATTTTTTGTAATCACAATTTGTTTTAGAATATCTTTAGAATATTTCAGAAAATTTAATGCCATATTGACCCTTTTGCTAAATTTTAAAAGCTTATTTTACCATTAGATTTCAATAAATTTTGGCCTTTTTTAATCATTTTGATAAATCATTTCTAATCAGATTATTTAAAATCAGAAGTAGAAAAGCTGGTGATAATAATGCAAGTTTAAATTAATCCTCGAAAAGAGTAATTACATAAACATAGAAAGTATCAGTATTTGTATTTGTAGAGTACAAATATTGTCAATTTTTTCAAAAATTACATTTTAAAACATAAAATAAGAATAAAGGCTCTTGCTAACATAAGATTTTGTCAAGCATTTTGAAAAATAGTTTTAAAATGTCAAGATTTTTGAAAATTCATTCACGTTTTTTGAAATTTTTTGAAATTTTTAAAGCATCTATTCAATAGAATCAGAGAAGAATACGGAGTACTATCAAATTAAAAGGATTTTTTTATGAATTTATGATTTGTGTAGTCTAAAAAGGATATATAATTTTACATAATATATGAAATTTTGAGCTTTCTTGAATATTTTTAGTTATTTTACTCTAATATACACTATAACGTATCCATTTGAGTCAATGCTATGAAAAAGTTCAGGTTTTTTTTGCTCAAAAAATTTAAACACCTGCACTTACAACATAACAATGATTGGAATTAGAGAATGAACGCGGGCTAAAAATCAATTGTTTTATTTTTTATATTTAAATTAAATCAAAATAGAAAACAATCAGAATTAAAAGGTCAAATATAGTACTAGTAGGGTACAATTACAATTGATTCCATGTTGTAGTTGTGGCAGTGTATATCTATTGTATTATTTGTTAATTCAATTTAAATTTATTATTATTTCATCAAATACCAAAATAAAAATAAATATTCTATAAAAGGTAAAGTCTTATAGCAAATCAAGACATTACATATTACATACATAGATATATACATATAATGTACTTTCTACATGTATAATGTATATACGTACACGTATCAGTATATTCAGATTCATAATTTTTTTCGCAACCTTACCTTGGCCAAATGAATAAAAATGAAACCCCCACGCCCTGCCTGGACTACTGGACCATGGACAAGCCTTTTATAAAAATATCTGTAGAACATGATCTCAATTTATATAAATATCATTTTACATTCTTATACGAGTAAGAACAGTATCCTCTTATAAGGTAAGTAGTTTCTCCTTACCATTATTATGCGTATGGACGTGTAAATAATCTCAATTAGAATTCAAGGTCAAAATAACCATTATAAATTAATCATACTATAAGCTACAAGCCAAAATATCAAGTAGGGTACTTCTTACTTTTATTTATCAACACTATCCATATTCATTTACCATTACATATACATATACCTACCTATTTGATTTGAATCAAAAAAATGATTTGCTAAAAATATCATTTTTAAAGGTAGGATTGTAAATTGTTTGAATTTTAAATTGTCGGATAAGGATAGGTCATTTCAATTTTGAATTTCGATTCAAATGTCATAGTCATGCAAAATCATCAAAAAAAAATTTTTAAGTTGAAAAAATCTGCAAGTCTCGTCGTTTCTCATGCTCTGTTTCACATCAGATTTCAGATTCAGAATCAGATCCAGATCAGACAAGTCTGCCCGTCATTTCTGTCTGTCTTTTCGTCTCATTTATATGCACATAGTACTATATGAGTCTTAAAATTGAATATTACTGAAGTACGAGTCGAGTCCATTAAAACCCTATTAACTTCTTCAGACCTCAGAATGAATTTTGAGACTATACAGACACTCGATTCAGCTTGACTCGTCAAATCAAGTCAACTGTTATAGTTAGTTAATGTACCAAATATACGTAAGGCTTAAAATACTTATAATTTTTTTTTAAATCTTCAACTAAATGGATTTACATTGCGACGAATCCCTTTATTTCCAAATACAAATTCTAGTAATTTCATAATATTCAGGGTTGTCTAAAAATATAATTCTTTAACAAGTAATGCAAGAAATCGACAGAGAATTTAACGGAGAACTCGAATCTGAAAACATTTTGATGGTAAGTTGAACAGTTCAAAAAGTTATAGATCAATAAAATGCAGACTTTTTACATGAAAGAAATTTTAAAAAATTGAAATGAGCACAATATTTACGGCTTCCTTCCGTAAAATAATTATGCCTGGGAATCTCATATCTTGAAGTAACAAGAAGTAACAAGTTTTTTAAAAAAAATTTCAATTTCAATTTTTCCCCATTTAAAAAGTCAACAGTTTATTGACCTATAACTTTTGACCTGTTTACCTTAGCATCAAAAGGTTTTCAGATTATTAATCTCTGTTTAATTTTCTGAGTTCATGTCTCAAAAATAGGTTCTTGTTCTTATAGTATGTATGATATAGAATAGATATAATACAGCCATAGCCAAAAAGGTTTAAAAAATTTCGGCATACATTTCTGGACAACCCTGTGCATACATAGGTATACAGGCAGTAGTAGTTCCATAGTTAGAGTAGGTACCCTATATAAAAATGTTAGTACTTATGTACTTATTTACCATAGCATGGTATGTTTTAAGACTCCCAGACTAGAAGAACAAAAAAATACTTGGATGCATATGTACCTAGGTATACGTAATACTTAGGTACATTATAACATACTTAACTACATAATTATAGTAGTAGTAGTAGTTACAGTGCCAATACATATCCGATCGTAAGTATCGTATGCTTTCATTCTACATTTGGTTCTCAGGCGAGCCAGTCATAGTCCCATCGTCATAGTCCATAGTCATATATGTCCAGTTAAGTATACTAATACATATAGGTATACTTATTTGAGTTTTTGAGTAGTAAAAAACCGAATTCATTCAAAACCATCTGAGATCCGGGTATTTTGGTATTGGTAGTGCCGATCTTACCCGAAAAACCGAAATCCGAGTTTTCGTGAACTCTGCTCTACAGACGTACGGGAGGGTCGATCTCGTGCCCACTACTCACACTTATTGCTCTATATTTCCCTAACCTAAATAACCAAGATCTCCAAGTTAATTGCCATTTAAAATACCTAGGTATATTAGTTAAGTTTCATTTTTTTTGAGAAAATATTAAGGGCTTTTTGAGACGGGCTTTAAAACTCAATTTTAAGGGTAGTTGTGCACGAAATAAGGAACTTTGAAAGACTGACCCGATTCAGATTCCAAAAAAAGGGTTCCGGAAGTGATTTTTTAATTTTAATTAGTTAAAACCGTGGTTTTTAATTGTAATTAAGTGATAACCAGTTTCAGTGAAAAATGGAACGCTGGAGGAGAGTACTCATCGTTTTAATTGGCTTTTTTGAGAATTTGGTTTTTGCTGGATGCATTTTTGGTAAGTCTACAAGTTTTATCACTTATACTTATATAATTATGTGATTAGGTAAATTCAGCTTTGAAAAACCTTAATTGGGCCTCGGTTTTATATATGCTAATGCATATATAAACAAGTGGTCAATTGAGGTTTTCCAAAGCTGAAACTTAAGTAATATGATATGTGATATCCATAGATAGATAGCTTACATTTTACATTTTTTATCAAGTTTAAGTTTACTGGATAATTCTTACCTATATCATCTAATTTTTATTTGATTGCAGGTTGGCCGGCACTTGTTCACATTTTACAACAAGAGAATATATATAGGTAAGTATGATTAGCTTTAATTGTTCATATTTCTATAAGACTTCTTAATTATCGTCATGTCCATGTCAAGGGTTCTCATTTCTCATGTAAAGTCCTTTACAAAATGTCTTGAATACTCTACACTACTGACTATCATAGCATTGTTAAGGTTAGGTTATGTTAACTTAGGATGGTGAAGTTATCATTCATTATTTATTAGTGACGTATGCGTACCTTAGTTCAACATCATGTCAAGTTTAGTTACCTTATCAAATTATCAAATGGTTACAAACAAGTCAAGTCAAGTACTTACCTAATATGATGCAATTCGATTTCATTTTAAAAGTAAAAGTGCATAGGGCATAGGTATCTATTTTATTTTTATTCAATGACAATGCATGGATATGTTAATGAACTTCATTTTTTTGTTTTGATTTCGTTTTTACTCGTGTTTACTTTTCTTTAATTATACTTGCATTCATTACCATCATTAATATCAAATTACAGTTATTTGTAATTGTACTGGAATGCATTATACATATATGTACATACATCTAGTAGATTTAGATTAGTAAATTATTTGATGGTGATAGGGCTGAATGGAGATTTTAAAGCTAATTCTAATTATCATCCATTGTAATTTAGGCTTAATCATTGTTTATATTTATAATGAAAATGAATGATCATTGATCTTGTAATTGTACTACTATGCTGCATGTACCATTGATAGGACGTAAATCTACATAATATATACCTATATAATAAAAAAGATAAACAAGTTGAAGTTGCATTTTAATATTTAACGATTAGTGCAGTGCAGTGCAGCAGACAGATACCATTTTATTCTGTTTCTGTGCTGTAATGTACGATATTGTTTTAAAGTAAGATTTATTCATGATATTTTTTTTGTTTATTTTTCTAGTCATTTATGTGATGGATCCCTTTCTAGGACTTTATCTAAAAGGATAGGAACCATCGTCAATGACTCAATTGCCGATCCTAATGCAGGAATTAACGGAACTTTTGCTGTCGAAGGGCCTGATGACGTTGTCGTAAGTCTGGAATAATTATTACTTTGCTAATTAGCTAATTAGATACCTCGTTAGTCAGTCGAAGGGTTTACTTTGTGTTAAAGTACAAAATTACAAAATCGAATAACTCGTGGACGTTTATACATACATATTATTATGTACATACTTCATATTAAATGGATATGAGACACGAGTCTACAATCTACAAGATAAGGAATATCTTAATCATAAATCATAGGGTTGATTTTGGATTTTTATAGTAGGTACTAACCTACTAACTACTAGGTACTTTACTTCTCGTTTTCAGTTACTAATATACAAATATAAATTATTTACTTTTTGCTTCTCATATTCATATTAGCTTTTCCTAACTTAAGTAACATTAAAATAGGGAAAAGAATTGAGATATCTATCAAGTTATTTGAAAATAAAGGGAAACGCAATTTACGAGATAAATCGATTTATTGATCTCTTTTTACTTTTTACCTTTTTAATAAATATACCTACCTAATTCCTAATAGTATTAGGTAGGTAGGCTAATACATTTTACTAAATACGTACATAAGTAGTAGTAATACATAAATAAGCATTGCTAAACATACTTAGGTAAAATTCATTGAAATATACTGTAACTGGTGTAAATTGTAAAGTTATATTGAAAGGAAATCATTTTACTTACCCTGCTGTTATTGTTATGTTAGATTACCTATTAAGTAAGTAGGTGTTTGTGTTTTAGGCTTAATATTTGATGACCCTTTACCTTTTTGTTTTGTAAATCATTTAAATATTGCGGATAGATGTAATAGTCTATTTTTTACCTATTGATGTACACTCTATTCAAGTAGAATATGAAGGCATAAAATATAGTTTGCGGATAGTAATTAAATTTTAAAGTTAATAGTTAAATTATACTTTTCCAAAAATGCTTTCGGGCTTTAATTTAATATTCAATTCCAATTCTAGTTTCAAGTTTTTCATTTCCCTTTGAGACTATACTACATATTATTTTATAAAAAATAAAAATATTTCATTATATTCATTGTTAAGTAGGTAGTAGGGTAGGAGTCCGGATTAGGTACCTACACATACAATTACTATTTATTATTATGATGCCGATATGCTCAGTACATTTAATAATATCCTGTTTAAATGTTCATCTACGTATGTATTTTTTTTAAACACAAACACCTATTATTATATTTGTAATTTTCAATTTTTAAAACTTCAGCTTTTTTAGTAGGTATCTAGTAGTAAGTATTAAGTTCATGTACTATTCACCCTCAGTATTTGATTCTTATTAGAATTAATATTATATTATATAGCGTACATATTCTAATATGAAATGTTTGAATAGATTGTATTGTATAGCATTGGTTTGGTAGTACAGATCAAGATATATTTTAATGATTAATCTAGGATGGAGGCTGTAAAAAGTAGATAAATCTTGGATAAAAATGATGTAACTTTTATATAGGCTATTAACCTTTTACCTATTGTTAAGTTTTTCTTTTATTCTATCTATCCTAAATATTACAAAAATATGAATTAACGATTTTCTAAGTTAAAATGATTTACAATTATTTCAGAGATGCCGAGAACAAGATCAAATGTTTAGTTTAATATTCACCGTAACAGTTTGCGTTTATGGTAAGATGTTTGGATATGCTTTATAGAGAACTGTTTTTTTAATCTAATAATGTATTTTAAAATAGGAATCCCAAGTATTTTAGTCGGATTTTGTTTGGATCTTTTGGGATTGAGAGTTACTCGACTTTTTGCCAGGTAATTTTGCACTTATGGCTTATGATGACTTGTGTTTGTTCTTTATAATTTATATTCATATTTATAAGCTTAAGCTTAAGCTTTATTGATTTACAATTTCAATTTTCAATTTATTAAAATTCACTTATCCTTAGTACGATGGTGACACTTGGATTTACTCTTCTCTCATTTGGAACTCGAGAAAGTTCTTGGCTGGTGTTTGCCGGAATGGTAAGAAATTGCTAAATTAAAAATGTGAATTATTCAAGGATTTAATTTTTGTTGACATCATTTTTAGGTAGCCATTGGTACTGGTGCCAATCCAGTACGTCTCTGTTCTCTCCAATACGCTAATCTCTGGCCAGGTTTGCAATTTAATACTTACTGTCATTAATTCATATCGAAAAAATAATAATGAAAGTATTTATTATTTAGCTCAAAGATCTACAATTCTGTTCTGCTATACATCGGCACATTCATTATCAACGCTCGTTTTCCTCATTTTTCAAGTGAGTTCTTGCTCTTATTTTAAATTTTGTGTTTCTACTACATTAATATTAACTATGTAATAGGTATACCTACTAATTATAATTAGTTTAATAATTAGATACATTTTCCCAGCTTTCTTATCATGCAAAAGATAATTACTTACAAGGTCATATTATATGATATTGGATTATATAAGTTTTTTTTATTTGTTCAGAATCTTCATGCATTTGGCGTGCCATTTCAAGCAATCATTTTGGCAGGTATGGTTTGATGTGAAAAATATTAAATCATTTTGGATTGTAGATATTTTATGCCTCTTTGTGTATATGTTTGTATGTAATCTGTTTTTTTTTTCAAAATTTATTCTAGCTGCAATTATCGGAGGATTTACTTTTATCTCGACATTTATTATGCCTTGCATGAAGACCGAATACAAAGAGCCAGAAGTCAAGAAAGATACGGAATTCTCAGTACTAAATGGAAAGAAAGAAGATGATCCTTTGACACCTGATAAAGGTGAACTTTTTTTTTACCATATTCTAATCTTTATTTGCAATCAAGTAATAACAATAACTTAAATAAGTTTATCGCTTCACTTTGAGACCACTTTACAATTTTAATTTAAACTTTGATCAGTGATCGTAATCAGTTTCAAAATTCAACAGTTCAATTGAGTAAAGAATGTATTATTTGACAGAATTTAAGAAAAGGTTATAAAAAACCTATTAATATTAAAGATTTACAAAAATTGCGACTGTCATTTTGAAGATAAATCTAAGAATAACTGAGAAAGTATAATACAGTATTTTGCTACTAAAATTAGGTCATTTGGATTTAGACAGAGTCTCAAAAATCTTTTAGGATACCGTCGAAAAAAGTTTACTATGCTTATTTTTTATATATGTATATAGTGAAACTACAAATCGACTAATGTTTAAATTTTATATACCATATTTCCAAAAATAACCTAGACAAAATTCTCTTGTTCTAATTGCCCTTAAATATAATATACTTATTTCTATTTTTATAATTTTTCAGAGATTGCAAAGAATGAAGAAAAGCCAGCTCCAATTCCTGTTCTTCAATCTATTATGACAATTTCATATGGCCTTCATCTCTACTGGCTTATATGTAATTAAGATTTTAAATAAAAACAATGTAATAATCTTCAATTCCATTTCAATTAATGCTTTTTTAAATCTTGAATAATAGGTTTATTCACATTGAGATATTATACAGCATCATTCAATGCATGGGCTTACGAAACAACTTCTGACTCAACCAAGAGTAATATAATCATTATCCATAATATCTCGATACTTGATCTAAATGGTATTTTTTAATTATTTAACTAAAACTCAATATTTAACCCTTAGTTGCATTTTACAATCAAATCATGGGCATCTGCAATTTGGCATCACCATTCTTCAGTCCACTGGCCGGTATCTTGACAGATTTCCTTGTGAAACGAGCAGCTGCATCTGGTTAGTTATATTTATATTAATGTATTACTATTATTATTATTTATTAAAGTAGTATTTAATTACAGCTAAAATCTATACTAAAAATTACTTTTCTTTATGTTTATGATTACAGATGGTGACAAAATTGAACGAACTGCGAGAACATTTCAAGCTCCTGGAATCACTCTTATGTTGGCCACCGTTTTCATTTTGTCTGTCTACATTTGTAAATTATTCAACACATCTGAAGCTGTCTATATCTCACTTGTTATTGGTAAACAAAAGTTTAATATAAAAATGTATAGTAGGTAGTTTATAAAATATCATGTCTTGAATTTTTCAGTTGCAATGAGCAGACCTTTGATTATTGGCTCGATGTTCTCATATGTTCGAATCAGGTTACATTTTAGATGAAATTTCTCAAAACCAAACCTAAATTGATTATTAAGCATTTACTTAATAAATTATTTATTATCTAGGTTTTTCCCAGATCATTTCAATCGGCTTACCGGAATCAGCTTCACCTTTGTTTCAATCCTGTCAAGTATGCAATATTTCCTCTTCAAGTGGCAATTTTCATCCGAAGGAAGCTTTATGTTTGTAAGTGTTCTATACTGTATAATAATTTATTGTAAAATTAATTAAAACCATGCATTTACTTATCGGTCAATTCTATTATTTTCCAAATTCAGGTTGGAATCATGCTTATTATTTTGATTGTTACATCTGTCGTAAGCCCAATCCATCTTTTCATCAAACCTGTAACCCGAAAGTTTGCCGCCGATTTACTTCGAATGAAGAAAGAATTGTAAAGTTCTTCAAGATCCTATAAATTCAAAGTGAATTGGATTTAATCGAACAATTAATTAATTTATAGACAATACCTATACTATTACATAAAAAATGAGAAATACTTTTACTTTTACGTACTAATAGATTAAATTTATTTTAAGTATATACTCTACCTTTTTAGATTTAGATATATATAATTTAGGTAGTTACTGGTAGAAATGTTCAGCTCCTATTATTTTATCTTTTAAGTTAATAATTAAGAACTAAGAACAGAATTTAAACTATTTTAAATTCAGCAGTTCTAATGTATTGAGGATTAAAAATTGTATATAATTAATAATTTGTTATTTCCTAATTTTAAGATATGACTTACTGTTTTGCAGTTTATTTATATGACTAGCAGCACAAAATTAATTTAGTTTTTAAAAGTAGAATTACCTTATTGTTAAATACTGATAGTTAATTATATAATTAGGTAGTACAAGTAGTAAGTTCACTACGAATACGACTTATAAACAGCTAAAAAGAATCTAATCTAATGTGTATACCCAGTGGTGTTGTTGTTGTGAAGCAATCAATCACTGATGTTTTTAAGACTTGAATTTTTAAGAAAAATGAAATAATTTTAAAGAAAAGACATTTTCAATGAGGAATGTCATGAAGAGAGGGAGAAATAAAATTATTTCGTAGACGATTTTAAATATAAAATTTTAGATAATATACATACATATATGTAGCAGGTTACATATGGTAGATAGAGATAAGTATAAATATAAAGATATTATTTTAACAAACGATAAATATAGAAAAAACATACTTACAAATAACTAATATTGTTATAATAAGAGTTATATTGATAAAAGAAATACATGAAAAGCCTATACCTAAATTCGAAAAGAGGCAAAATTAGTAGAAAAAATCTATAGGCTTATTGTAACTTACAAATTAGGCTTAGAAATATGAATTAATATAGCTTTAATTTTAAGATACTTTACTAGCTAATTCTAATTGTTTTTAATTTTAAGCTTTAAGTTTTAAATGTTATTTTATTATAGTAGAGTAGGCTATTATATGTATTTTGTTCATTAATTTTACACTTTACATATAAGATGAGTCAAGAATTGCAAAACACTATTTAAGAATCTCTTGATTGGATTTTCTAGATTTAAAATATTTGAAATCTGAAAATACCATGTATCGATTTATTCTTAATACATCGTAAGTATATAATAATATTACTTGTAATATATTTTAGTTTTTCTTTTCTTTTAAAAGTTTTAATAAATTACTTAACTTTTTCTTTCGAAAAATGACAAATATTCCCTAGAAAGTTGTATAACTACTATTACGATTTCAAAGAAACCATAAAATTTTACATTTTTTTATAGAATTTGTAGGCTTATTGAGTAGGGAAACTATCTAAATAGGAAATGCCAAGTAGGTAATAAGTTACTACTACTGATATGCTTATTATTACTTATTTTATAGATTTGTAAATTTGATCCATGTTTTGTCTATTTATTGGAGTTATTACAGCAAAAATACTTACTATATGTATTAATGTCAACTTTTATGGCTCATTTTCATTTTATGAACTTGTTAACCCGCAAACATACCTAATACCTACTAATAATTGATAGGTAAGTGTAAGTATAGAAGTACCTAGTACTCTTTCGCTTATAATTATAATAATACCTACTACTCGTATAAAAGTAAAGATATACTGG
>JAQIXA010002884.1:0-15929 GCA_034699045.1 Nanhermannia cf. coronata Gr-Ori-00579 | reverse complement strand
TCTCGGCCGATTTCTAGAAAAAAAATAATTTTTTTGAAAGAATATCTTGTGATTATGTATAGTGGGCTTTATAGCCTTTATATGAGTTCAAAAATTGTAAATTTTTAGCAAAATTTTTAAAATTGTTTTACATTTTTGTCTTTTATATTCGGTTTTTAACATGCAAAGGCCTAAAAGCCGAATATATCCTTTAAATTTTTTGACAAAATTTTGAAAATTTTTACTGGCCTTTATATTTGAGTTTTATCATTGAAAAAACCTGAAAGTCGAGTACATTCTTTCAAAAAATGTAAATTTTTGACAAAAATTTGGAAAATTTTGCATTCCAGGCCTTTATATTCGATTTTTAACATATAAAAACCTGAAATCCGAATACATCTTTTCAAAAATTATAAATTTTTGGCAAAAATTTGAAAAATTTACATACCGGTACTGGACAATAACATGAGCAATATCCAGCCTTATAAAGTGAAGCATCAGGATCTGGATTTGGGACAAAATATCCACCACCTTTACCCACTTTGATACAAGTATCATCACAAATTGTATTCCCAAGATAATTATATCGATTAAAATTCAAATTGACCCCATAAAAAGGCCATGTTTTAATCCCAAAAAATGATAAAAATGACCTCGAACGATCTCCAGCATCTTTCGATGATATTTCAACAGGATTTGAAGAATTTTCTCCAATTTTGTCTGAACTTGAGGCTTGAGAAATGCACAAAAGAGCCAAAAAAATCTAAAAAATTTTCAAATTAATTTCTCAGGATTCTCTATATATGTATATGCTGCATATAAGTTATTTTAATTTTTGATTAAATTTCTACATGTATTTTGTATAGACTTACTGAGAATGCAGGCAAATTCCATATTTCGAATAAATTCTTAATTAAAAAACCCATTTCTTCTGAATTACTTCTAATCAAATTTAAGATTGAAATTCTAATAATTCTTCATGGTTATATGAATAAATCACTACTGCAATACTGATGACATATTTTGAGAGGAAATTGGGACATTTTAGAGTAAAAATGAGAAAGTAGGTAAAATAACAGTAATAAAATGTATAAATAAATCATACCTACTCAAATTATAGATAAATACTCGTTCTTAAAGCAGATCCAATTTACAGTATTTTTTGAGAAATTAGATTGATCATTAACTAGATATACATATTATTATATCTTACCAGGTTAATCGGTAATTTTTTTTAAATTGACAAACACTTACCAGGTATATTGATATTGCGAACCAAAATATAATATACATATAGTATAAACCATAGAATTAGCTTTAGAAATATAAAAAATTTTATTTTTGGATATTTTCTTGCTTATTTTAAGAAATTTTGTGAATTTTTGAAATTTCCAGTAGATTTTCTTATAGTTGTATATTAAATGTAGGCATTTCTATAATAGACAGCTATATACCTACCCTATAAGTATTCAATAACTAGAATTCATTTTTTTCTAAAATATGTAAGTATATTGTACATAGTTTCAATTTATTCAAATTTTAATTTTCTTAAATATTGTAAATTAGATAAATGATAAAAAATTTGTTTCAAATCTCGAGATAAATTTACAAATCCTTGAAGCAAGTGAAGGGAAGCCCATCCGTAAGTCTTTTCTGTTAATAAAAAAATTATATTTTGAAAAATTACTAATTTATCACAGATTTTAGTGGTTTTTTATGCATTATTATTATTATACACAAAACCGTACTGAAACTATAATTTGCTGGTTTTAAAAGTTGAAATTGCACAATTATAATACAACTTACAACATCACTAGGATTGGCTTTAGCTGGATTCAAAATTCGTGCCATACATGAAGAAATTGGACCGCCTCCTTTCTTATGTTCCTAAATGGATTAAATGGATTTTAAATTTCAAAATTTTGACATTAAATTATTTTATTTTAGAATTATAGTATATAAAAGGATATATTCGGCTTTCAGCCATTAGCTTTGTATGTTAAACCCCATATAAAGGCCAGAAAGCTCATTTTAACCCAAAGATATGCTCTACATAATTTGCCAAAAAGACAAAATTTGTATAAACATAAAATATTTGAGAATTTTTGAAAATTCGAAAATTTGCCAAAAATCCAAAAAAATCCAAAGGAAATACAAATATTCAAATGAAGTTGTAAAGGATGTATTCGGCTTTATCATGTTAAACCTCATATAAAGATCAGAAAGCCCATTAGAACCCAAAGATATCCCTTAAAAAAATTTTAAAATTACTTCGCAAAGTCTTTTTAAAGCTCCAATTCGATCGGTTGTGATTTTATGTTTATAATCACAAGCATCAATCACCCTTCTGATATCAGGGCTGGCCTAAAAAAATTCAAAACCATAAAATCGAGTATAAAAACTCAAATTAATACAAGACTGTATATTTTACATTTATCATAGCCATCACTGAACATTGGAAAGCATCTTCACCTAAATAAATAGAGACAAAAAAATTTATTAAAATGATATCTTTAGGCCGAATATTTTATTTTTGATTTTTTTTAAATTTGAACTTTACGTTTAACAATGTCTTTGCTTTCATCCTAAAAAATTTTAAATTTTGAATGAAATTTTTGTAAAATTTTATAAATTTTTGACCTACACAAAGATTGTCCCGAGTTGGTTGGCCGGATTGAACGTTGAGGAAATAATACGATGAGAGAATCAGAATTGATAAAATCAGATTTCGAATCATTTTGACTTTTTTTAGACTGAATTTCTTGAGAAATATTTAACTTTTAATAATCAGTTTCTAAAAAATCGCTGGAATTTTTTGATTTCACTTTTATGAAAAATACAATTCGATTGTTTAAATTTATTTGATTACAAGGTCATTTAGTCTAATTTCACTTTGGTTTGATTTATTTTATTTTTAATGAGACATTTGGTTTTGAAAAAAATCATCTAATGCCCACAAAATCACAGAAAAGCACTTTTCTAAATGCCTTTGTAATTATATATCATTACATAGGCATTTAAGTTCTTGTAATGATTTTTAAGATTAATCATCAAAAAGTCCAAGGTTAAAGAGCATATTTTTTTTAAAGTATAAAAGCATAAAAAAGCACATTTCGCTCTTAAATTGCGAAAAATAAACAACATAATTTGTCACTTTTTTTTACCTTTTTGTGAAATTCATTATAATATGTAGGGTACTATAATGATAATTTTTGAAAATATTTGAATGAACTTACTAGAAATTTAAGACCCTTACAGGCTAATAAAAGTACAAATTTTGCATATTTTTGCTAATATTATGAAAGTTTAACTAATTTTTCATAAAAAGCAAAATATGAGGTCACAATATTACTAAATTGTCAAAAAATACTCAAACATTAGTTATTTTTACTGAAAATTTGAGCATAAGGCACTTTTTAAAAATAAAAAAGACACAAAAAAGCATTTTTAAAAAAGTGAAAAGGTAACGATTTCAAATATGAAAGGCCCCCAATTTTGAGGGGCCTTGAATAATGAATTTTTTCTATATTTTTTAAAGGGTGTCCTGCAAGTAAAATAAGTACTAGAGTTTAATTTACTACTCTTTAGTCAATAATTTGCCTGTGAGAGCAAAGCGTTTAAGACAGCTCGTATAATCACATTTTTCGGGGTCATGTCAATTTTCGGATCATATTCGGAAATTGTTCTCGATTTTTTTCCATTTAACTAACATTAAGCATTCATAATTGTACACCAAGGGATTAGATAATCTCAATAATTTTGTCAAAATGGCACAACTAGACCATATAAGGGCCATTGATGCCAAATTTGATTAAAATCGGTCCATTGGTTTTCGAGTTATCCCACAAAGAGACAGGCAGACAGACAGACAAAGTGCAAGATAATTTAAATAGTATCTAAGTGTTTGCTTCAATCACAATCAATAATAAATATTTTAATTTATAAAAACACGCTTTAAATATATTTTTCTAAGACAATTGTCCAATTTTATTGAAAGAGAAAATATAAATTCCTTCATTTCAATAACAAAATTATTCATTTCATAAGGAATATCATAAAATTTTGAACTAACAAGTACATATCAATCAAAATGGACTCGAAAATAATTTTCTCATTTTTCCTTTTTTCAACTTGTATCCTATATGTTCAATCAAGTTTTGTCACACCTGAACTCGCTTGTGTAATTACTTTAAATATTTACTTTTAATTATAAAATATTCTTTAATTGGTTTCTTAATTGGTTTAGGATGTCAGAAAGGATGTACGCAAAAGTAATTTGAAAATTTAAAATTTTTTTAGAAATTTTATTAAATCTGTTTTTTAGGGGAAGATGCTGTACATTGTGTCCTCAAAAATGCTGACAAAGTAAATTTTAATATAGGGTCAGGGCTTCTAATTAGTGTACAAATACTTTTTGATTTATAAATTTTATAATTAGATTTTTTGATGTAAAATAGAAATATTTTGGATAAATTGTACAGTAATTAGTAGCCCTGACCCTTAATTTATATAAGAAAAATGTAATTAATTTCAAAATTTATAGGCTGGTCCAGATGTAGGACAAGTTGTCAAAGGTTGCTGTGCTAAATATGGCCTCCTCAAAGATAAAGCCGCAACTCTGAGCAGACTTTGTGATGTAATTTTTTTTCAAAAAAATTTCTAAAATTTTCTAAAATTTTCATAATTTCCAAAATTTATACAGGAACATAATAGAGAAGTAGGTTTTATTGCTGATTGCTTGGTCAATGCTATAAATCCAATCCTAGTGAACCAGGATGAGGCGGTAATTTTCAAATTCTTTGTAAAATTCAATCGGTTTAAACAAATTTGTCTAAATTTTTTAGAGGAGATATACAGAGGAGGTTGCTGTCGAATGCTTCAAAGATTTGAAATAAATTTATCAATTTTGTTAAATATTATAAATTAATTAAAAGTACCTATTTAAAAAAATTATTTAAATAAAATACCCAAATTATACTTAAGATACGATTAGGGCAAGCCTTTTTTCGTTATAAATTATTATATATGTATAGGTAATTATATTTGACTATAATATTTAAAAATTTTGACCTTTAAAGAATATACCTAACAGTATTGGTTTATACCTTATAATTTAAAATAATTGCCTCTTTAATGCTTATTTAATTATCATTTAAATTATGAAAATCAATATTATTTTAAGAGTATCTTGAATTGGTTAGCAAATATTAAAAAAATTGTGCCAAATTGTCTAAATTCAAAAAAAAATGTTCGAGTCAAGATTTTTAGACAATTTTGAAAAAAATTTAACGATGGCAAATAAATTTTGGTTATTTCCAGCAAAATCGAATGGAAATCGTAGACTTGTGTCTGGAAGTAAAATATCTCAGTTATATTGGATTCATTCAATTATGAGCCTTCTAATTTATTTTATATTTTTGTTGGTAATTTGAAAATTATTTTTATAAATAAAGATAGTTTGGGAACGTTTATGAAATGGCTCCAATTACCGATTTAATAACATTCCTATTTTGGCTGAATTTACCCCTATATTATTGGTCTAGCTCTATCCATGTATGAATTTTTGGTCTAACTTTACCTCTACTTGTATATGAAATGACATTAATTAGGGTGTCGATATTACAAAATTAGATTACTCCAACTTTCTTTAACGTTTCAGTTCCAGTGTTCCAAAATCGATTTGGCAAATTCTGAAAACCCGGTTTTGGACATTATCCTCATGTTTTATACATTTGGGATACTTGGGGTATTAATTGTTGAAATCCCCCTTTTGATTGAATACCCAGGAATTCTTTCAAGTTATGGACAAATTATTAAATTTTCAGGTGGTAAACTAAAAAAAAACCGTCGTTAAATAAAGAACACTTTTGAAATCCTAGATTTCGTAATCAAATGAACAAAACTAGGATTTTAAACTAATGAATAACCAGGAATCATGGCTCTATACCATTGTGTCTCGATACCAAGATTCCTGGTGTGATAATAATAGCAATTAATTTTTTTTAGATTCTGAAAGGGATTGCAATTCACAATATAAATCTCTAAATTTCCTTTTATATTTTGCTGAGTTAAATTGCCTTCTCGGGATTTTTGGAATCTTATTAATATTTACGATTGTATGCGCCATCTATCCAGAAAACCCTTTATTATATTCAAATTTATTCCCCGCCAAATTTCAAATTATTTTCTTTCAATTCCCAATTTTTCTGTATAATATGATGTTAATATCACAAGGATTAATTACATGTGGATTCTTTATTCTGCTAATAATCGAAATGTTTCTTCTCAGCTTTTTGAAAATTTTAGAAAATTATTGGTAAGCCTAATTGTTAATCGTAAATTTCAATAATTTGCAGATATTTACAGATTAGATCTGAGAGCGCGGGTTCGATTCCCGGTCGAACCTTTTTTTTGTACCTTTTTGTCCAAGTTTATACATCGTATTTATTGATAAAAATTTAATATTATAACATTTTTTCAAGTGAAAAAGTCAAGAAAATTGACACTCCTGAAACATTTCAAGATTTTTTAGAAAATTGGAAAAAACTTAAAATTTTTCATTCGAAAATGTCTCAATTTGTGAACAAGTCAGTGAGCTCAATATTCATTTGCATGGCCACTACCGTCCTCTACTTTAACGTTGGCTCAATCCTCTTCTACGGAAAAATACCCATGTATTTGTATTCAATTTATCCCGCTCTTTCAATCGTCTGTACAATAATGTTCTTCCCCCTATTTTACCTCTCGGCAAAATTTCGAAAATTGTCCAACCAAATTGTAGACACTTTAAAAAGAAAATCCCAATTTTTGGGGAAATTTGAAAAACGGCGTGCTCGATCTGAGCGCCTTTTTGGAATTTGGTTCGGATCTTTCTATATGGTCAACTCAACCACGTTTCTCAAATTTATCTTTTTTATTTTTAAAAATACTTTTACTCTATATTTTACAAATAGAAAATCTGTTTAAGGAGAGGTAGAAAATCTGGGCAGTTGAGAATTTGAGCCTGTAGATGTCTCTTAAATAGGCATCTACAACACAGTGTTACAGCACTGTCGACGCTTTAGTTTGAGTTTAAAATCATCACATAATTTGACTTAAGGCTGGTTGCCGATTTAAATTCTGCCACATGTTATCAAATGGCCTTTTTGGGTCGACGTATTTCGCAAACATCTCTTTAAGTACTCCACGTAGAGACTTGACACTTTTTTAATTAAATCCATAGAGAAGAGACATTGACACACTCTCGTATTTTTCGGATTTTGATAAAAAGTCAAATACAATTTAAATAAGAGTAAAAAAGATAAGAATTAATTTTTTTTACTCTTATTTACATTGTACCTGACTTTTTATCAAATTCCGAAAAATACGGTTGTGTGTAACATGTCTTTACGTGGAGTACTTAAAGAGATGTTTACGAAATACGTCGACCCAAAATGGCCATTTGATAACATGTGGCAGAATTTAAATGGGCAACCAGCCTTAAATTATCTTTTGGCAATAGTCAATTCAATCAGCAATTAAGTAATCCATGGTTGTAAAGAGGATGAATTGGATGAGTGTAAATGATACACTTTGGAATTTTGAGCAAATTTATGGTTATTTTAAGTACCAAATTGACCTTTACTATGACTTTTAAAATTAAAAAAAAATTAAAAGTGTATCATTTTCAATCACCCAATTCCGATTCATAGGTCGTATAGAACCATGGATTAAATAACATTCTTGGTTACTTAATTGCTTAATTACTAGTTACATATTTTAGAATTTTTAATTTGTATTGGTAAAAAATACTTTTATGATGAATGTGCAAAAAAGTAATAAATTATTGGATTAATAGCAAGTTCTGTAAACCTCATTTTGGACATAATTGCCTTTAAACAGTTAATAATTATCTTTTGAAATAATAAAAACGGGCAAATATTGCAAAAGAGTTCTATTATCATAGAATATTTATTCTAACTTATATAAATTTTTGATAATTTTATAACTATATATATAGATGTAAACCCATTGAATTATCTATCTAACGATATATTGATATTGAACTATGTATTTAAAATTTTAATATGCAGTTATTATAATTACATATTCCTATTATAAGCATGACTAACTATAGATATGATATTTATTCTTTTTAATTGCCTTTTTAAAATCTTGAATTAACTAAATTAAATATTGGCAAAAATTAAAAGTTATAATAGTCAGTCTAATGCCAATTTAAGCCCAATGAATATCAAAAAATACAAAATTGATTAAAAAAATTATGATAGACCCAAAATTTTTAAACTATTTCGAAAATGCTTACAAGTATTTGAATAAATTTTGGCTCTTCCCTGCAAAACCTGATGGCCAAAGAGGTTTTATACATGGTGACAGAAATTCATGCAATTTTTGGAAAATTTCAGTTATAAGTTCGAAAATTTATCTCGCTTTCTTGCTGGTAATTTTGTACATTTTATAAAAAAAAATTTTCATTTTTTTAGTCTTTTTGTAAATTTAGATTCAATGTGCGAAAATCGATCTGACAAGCTCAGAAAACCTGATTTTGGACATAGTTCTTATGCTTTTTACAATCATACTTTATGCAGTTGTACTTTGTGAATTTATAATTGAATTAAATTACACATTTATTTTTACCTGTTATAATAAAATTATCGAATCTGCAGGTAATTTTTAATGGCTCCGATTTAATCTCATCCCTATGTTGTTTGAATTTATATTTTTGGTCTAAATTTACCTCAGTATGAAATTAGCCCTATTTTTTTTACTAAGTATTATGTTAGGTTAGGAGTTTTTAAAAAGAATGGGCTAATCTCACACGTACATGGGTAAATTCAACCAACATACAATAATTTCAATTTTTTCTATAGGTGCCGAATCTCATTCTGAGTACAAAATGCTTAATTTTCAATTATATATTGCTGGCATTACCTCTTTTTTGGCAGTTTTTCTTCTTTCTATTATTTTCACTATAACCTTTGTAATATATCCAGAAAATCCTCTTATTTATACACGTTTATTATCCTCAAATTTCCAAAAAGTTTGGATCCAAATTCCAATTTCTTTATACAATCTTTCATTATTTCTCCATGGAATGATTGGAGGAGTTTATATATTACTAACGCTTGAAATGTATTTACTCACTTTTGAAAAACAATTGAAAAAAATTCGGTAATTTATTGGGCGAGCAAAGCGAGCCCTTACAATGCAACTTTGTTTGCAATTTGTCTGTCTGTCTGTATGTCTATTTTTTCGCGGCATATCTCGAAAACTACTGGACGGATTTTAACCAAATTTGGCAAGAAGGATCCTTACAGGGTTTAGTTGTGGATGCTCGACAAAAAGTTCAGATTGTCCCCGCCCCACCCCTTCTTTAAGGGTTCCCCATGTTAATCAAATTGGAAAAATCATAGGTGGCTTTAAGGGTAATCGATGACGGAGATTCCGATTTTGACATCCATTTAACCAGAAAATTGATCATTAACCCTGAAAAATGTAGCAACTTGAGATGTAATCATCGCTTTGGTCGCCAAAACTAATATTATTTAGTAATCAGTAATCATATTAGCTCTAAAAATCGTAATTATGTAGGTACAAAGATTAATTGTAGATATTTGATATTTTTAGTGAAAAAGCAATTAAAATCAAAAATGCTAACTCTTTTCAAAATTATCTTGAAATATGGAAAAATACCAAAATTTACCATTCAAAAATGTCAAAATTTGTTAACAATGCGGTGACCTGTATGATCATAATTATGGCCACAACCGTACTCTTTTCCAATGTAGGTTCAATCCTCTTCTATGATAAAATGCCCGTTTATTTATACTCAATATATCCTACGATCTCAATTTCAGGAACTGTTTTATTTTTCCCCCTATTTTACTTCTCGGCAAAAATTCGAACAATTTCTACAGAAATAACTGACATCTTGAGAAGTAAAGCTGCCTTTTTGTCAAAATTGGAGAAAAAGCGAGGTCGAGCAGAGCGCCATCTGGGAATTTGGTTTGGATCTTTTTACATGATAAAATCGACCACGTTCTTAAACTTTATCCTGTTTATTGTTAAGAATACTTTTACTTTTTATTTCTTTTATAGAAATAATTAATTAATTAATTAATTAATAATTAATTAATTTTAACGTACATAAGATTTCATGTTAACAACAATAATAATAATAATTAATCGTGTAATGTAATGAAAGTTCGTTTTATGCATTTGTTTTGTATATAAGGATCTCAACTCCTCCCTGCAGAGTACTTAAACGACAAGCACCTACCCTTAAAATGCAGTATTATTATATTAGTATTTGCATCTGGAATTTTGAAAAAATATACTTTCTAAGATATTTACAGAAAAGGCCACATGGCTATATGAATTAAGGCTATATATTTGCAATTGCAATTTAATTAGGTTGGGGTAGATTAATTTAACCTTAATATATTTCTATAATACTTTATTTTTAAATATTGGAAACTGATATTATTAAAGAAATTTCTAATTGCATTCCATTAAAAAAAACCAATGAAATTCATTAGGGTACTATTTGACTTTTTGGTCAGTAGCTAAGCTATACGTATTGTTAAAAAAAATGTGCAAAAATGTTAATTTTTATCTCAACTTGACATATTATACCTACATACCTATATATTATACCTACTTCTGTAATATAATGGGATTGATTTGTTTTGACCCGCAATTTCACTTTAAGAGAATTAATTGTAAGTTCTGAAAATTTGTTTTGGATATAACTATTGATCCTTCATAAGGTATATCGGTAAAAGTATGAGGCATGCTGAATATGTATAATCGAATCGCATTAAATTATCACACAATCGAATTATCGCACAATTATCGCACAATCGAATCGCATTAAATTATCAATCGGTAATATACCAAAATTATAGAGGTATTTTATGTAAGCCCATTGAATTATCTATCTAATGATGAGTTATATAGTGTATTTGATTAATCAAACTATTTAAAATTTTAATAATATGTAGTTACTGTAATTATTCAAAAGAAACCCCGGGCTTTCTTTGAAAATCTCGAGTTTCAGCTTACTTTTGAAGCCCGGCTTTCTTTCTTATTTTAGGATTTTACTTTTTGAAATTCCATTTACATTTTGAAAAAATTTGATTATTATAGGAATTTCAACATTATTTCATTTAGAATGTAGTGAGAAAAATAATTTATGAATTAAATTTAACCTTAAATTACTAAAAAATCATATATTCATTATGTGATTCTTGGTTTTTTGTATTTAAAACGAGCGGACTAAAATATGCATCTCGGCTTTCTTTTGAAGCCAGGCTTGTTTTTGAATAATTACAGTAACAGTAATATAATTACTCCTATTATATAAACACAACTATAGATAACCTTTTTAATTGTCCTTTTAATTAAATTTTTAAAAACTATGTATAGATAAGTATTGGCAAAATTTAATGTTAGTGCCAATTTAGTGTCAATTAGATTTAGGGCCAAAGAATATTGAAAAATATATAATAGCTAAAAAAAAGTATGATAGACCCAAAATTTTTATACTATTTCGAAAATGTATACAAATATTCGAATAAATTTTGGCTCTTTCCTGCCAAACCAGATGGACATGGACGTTTTATACAAGGTGACAGAAATACAAACAATTTTTGGAAAGTTTCAGTTATAAGTTCAAAAGTTTATCTGGCTTACTTGTTGGTAATTTTGTATAAGTATTGCATATATTAAATATTTTTTTTTCAAATTTTGAGTCTTTTTGAATCTATAAACAGATTCAATGTGCGAAAATTGATCTGGCAAGCTCTGAAAACCTGATTTTGGACATAATTCTTATGCTTTTTACAATCATACTTTATGCATTTGTACTTTGTGAATTTACAATTGAAATAAATTACACATTTATATTTACCTGCTATAATCAAATTATCGAAACTGCAGGTAATTTTTAATGGCTCCGATTTAATCTCATCTCTCATTACAGTCATTACTCATTGCCTATTTTAACTTTGCCCCTGTGTGAAATTCCACACAGGGGTAAATTCAATCAAAATAGGAATGAGTTTAAATCGGAGCTATCAGTTTACAATAATCTCAATTTTTTTTCTAGGTGCAGAATCTCATTCTGATTACAAAATGCTTAATTTTCAATTATATCTTGCTGGCATAACCACTTTTATAGCTTGTTTTTTCCTTTTTATCATTTTCACTATAACCTTTGTAATATATCCAGAAAACGTTCTAATTTATACACATTTATTGTCCTCAAAATTCCAAACAATTTGGATCCAAGTTCCAATTTTTTTATACAATCTCTCATTATTTCTCCATGGAATGATTGGAGGAGCTTATATATTACTAACACTTGAAATGTATTTGTTAACTTTTGAGAAAAAATTGAAAATATTTCGGTAATTTATCGAGCTAAGCGAACTATTCAACTTTACTTGCAATTTGTCCGTCTGTCTGTTTGTCTTTCAATCCAGAGAATAACTCGAGAAGTAGATGATTGACCTTAACCAAACTTAGAATGAAGGTCTAGGTGTGCCATGTGACAAAAATTTCAATTGCCTTTGGAGTTCAGCGGACCCTCAAAGGGTTCTCCATGCTAATCAAATGGGAAAAATCAAAAATGAAGTTTAAATGGCTTTACGGGTAATGACGGAGATTTCGAATTTAACCAGAAAATTGACGATTGACCCCGGAAAATGGGGCAACTTGAGATGCCATCATCGCTTTGCTCGCCCAATTTATAATCAACTGCTAAAGAGCTGTTCTAAGTCCTGTACAAAAGTCAATTTTCTGGTTAAATGGATGTCAAATTCGGAATCTCCGTTATTGATTACGCCAAAAGTCACTTTAAACTTTAGCCTCATTTTTGATTTTTCCCATTTCATTAACATGGGGAACCCTTAAAGGGTCCCCTGAACCTCAAGGCGTGAGGCAATCTGAAATTTTGGTCGAAATGGCACACCGAGATTTATGAGTGTTCATCATGTCAAGTTTGGTTTAGAACGGTCCACGTAGTTCTCGAGTTAACCACTGGACAAGCAGAATAACAGACGGACAAAGTGCGAGCAAAAGTAAGGGATCGTTTAGCTCACCCCATTACTTTAGTAATCAGTACTCATATTAACTCTATAAAAATTGTAATAATAAAAAATTATTGTACCTATTTGAAATTTTTAGTGAAACAGCAATTAAGATCAGAAATGGGAACTCTTTTCGAAATTATCTTGAACAATGGAAAAATACCAAAATTTACCATTCAAAAATGTCAAAATTTGTTAACAATACGGTGACCAGTATGATCATAATTATGGCACTACCGTACTTTTTTGCAATGTAGGCTCAATCCTCTTCTATGAAAAAATGCCCCTTTATTTGTATTCATTATATCCCGCGCTCTCAATTTCAGGAACTATTTTATTTTTCCCCCTATTTTACTTCTCGGCAAAAATTCGGACAATTTCTACAGAAATAACCGACATCTTGAGGGTAAAAGCTGCGTTTTTGTCAAAGTTGGAAAGAAAACGCGCTCGAGCTGAGCGCCATCTGGGGATTTGGTTCGAATCATTTTACATGATCAAATCGACCACATTCTTAAACTTTATCATGTTTATTATTAAGAATACTTTTACTGTTTATTTCTTTTATAGAAAAACATAATTAATTTTTGAATAAAATTTCATGTTAACTATAATTAATTATAAAATTTAATCATGTTAAATTTTATTTCAGCTTGATATATTATATCTACAGATATTTTACAGATATTATACCTACTTCTGTAATATAATGAGATTGATTAGTTTTGACCCGAAATTTCAATTTACATGGATTAATACACTATAGGTTCTGAAAATCTTGTTTTGGACATAGATATTATGCTTATACGATCCTTTATGAGGTTATTCTTGCTAAATAAAATTATGATAATTTTTAAAATTTTATTTTAACCCGCATATATCTATATGATCATTAATAATCAAACTATTTAAAATTTTAATATGTAGATATAATTACTCCTTGTGTAAACACAACTATAGATATTTATTTATTTATTTAATTGCCTTTTTAAATTTTTAAATTAACTAAAATAAATATTAGCAAAAATTAAGCTTATTTTCAATCTAGTGACAATTTAAGGCCAAAGAAGATTATACAAAATTTCTAAAAAGTATGATAAACCCAAAATTTTTATTCTATTTCGAAAATGTATACAAATATTCAAATAAATTTTGGCTTTTTCCTGGCAAACCTGATGAACATGGAGGTTTTATACATGGTGACAGAAATTCAACCAATTTTTGGAAGATTTCAGTTATAAGTTCAAAAATTTATCTCGCTTACTTGCTGGTAATTTTGTACATTTTATAACAATTTTTTTCCATTTTTTAGAGTCTTTTTGAAACTAAATTTAGATTCAATGTGCGAAAATCGATCTGGCAAGCTCTGAAAACATAATTTTGGACATAGTTCTTATGGTTTTTACACTCATATTTTATGGAATTGTGCTTTGTGTGTTTCAAATTGAATTAAATTACACAATTATATTTACCTGTTATGAGCAAATTATCGAAAGATCAGGTAATTTTTAATTACTCCAATATAATTTCATTCCTATTTTGTTTGAATTTTTAGTATGAAACCTGTATGAAATTAACTCATCAAAATTGTTTTTAGTTTAGTTTAGACAAGGATTAAAAAATATGGGCTAATTTCATACAGGGGTAAATTTAGACCAATAATATAGGGGTAAATTCAATCAAAATTAGAATGAAATTAAATATTAGCCATAAAATAATTTCTATTTTTTCTATAGGTGCTGAATCCCATTCTGATTACAAAATGATTAATTTTCAATTATATTTTGCGGCCATAAACATTATTATAGCATTTTTAGTCACTTGTATCATTTTCACTATAACCTTTATAATATATCCAGAAAATCCTCTAATTTATACACATTTATTGTCCTCAAATTTCCAAACAATTTGGCTCCAAATTCCGATTTTTTTATACAATCTCTCATTATTTGTTCATGGATTGTTTGGAGGGGCTTATATATTACTAATGCTTCAAATGTATTTGATTACCTTTGGAAAAAAATTGAAAAAAATTCGGTAATTTGATGTTAAGAAATTGTCTTAAGATATGGTAATGTTAAGAAATGTTAAGAACAATTTATATTTGATTAATCTTATTATTGGGTTGGCATTCATATGGCCTAAAATCTAGGGACCTTTACCTACAAATACTGCATAGTCCCTTGTCCATAGGTATATAGTCTCTAGGTCAAAAATCTGTAGTGTTGTTCGCAGGTTTTATGGTCCGGAACCCATACATGTGCTAACAAACTTTTAAAAGGCGAGATTAGGAAATTTCCGGGAACTTGAAATTATTTTATTTTGAAATTCTAGGTTTTTTTTTTAAATATTGAAAGGGTTTTGATAATCCTCAGATTTTTTGATGACGGAGAATTAGAATTTTACCGCCATTGGTTTTAACCCTAGGAGTAGGATCAGCAAAACCCAAATTTAAATATTTAAAAAAAAAAAAACCTGGAATTTTAAAATAAAATTTCAGGTTCCTGGAAATTCCCTAATATCGCCTTTTAAAAGTTTGTTAGCACATGTATGCCGGAACCGAGCGAAGTGAGCCTTATGTTATTTAACTATAGCAGCGCTTTGACTTTGTCCATCAGCTACCATCTGTTTTTACGCGGGATAACTCGAAAACAAAATTTGGAACTTTTCTTTTATGACACCATAATGTATTATATTTGAACTCAGCTTGACAAGGGGAAAATTTTGCCCTTCAAATCAAACTTGGGGCATTTGGATCAGGGTGACTCAATCTAGTGAAAAACTTGGTCTGGTGTTTATAAATTCGGCTACGAAAAAAAATCCGGACTGAACTGCGGAAACGGAATTTTACGTTATGGCAGT
>JAQIXA010002883.1:0-15931 GCA_034699045.1 Nanhermannia cf. coronata Gr-Ori-00579 | reverse complement strand
AAAATCCTTTCTACAATGATTTTTAAAAATTCTAATTTAGGTACTTGGACTAAATCTGAAAAATTTCATTGGACATATAAATATATCATAGATATCAGATTACCCTACTTTATGGAATAGCATCTGATTTTGATTTTATATAGGTACCCTACATAAAGATAATTTTAAGAAACCTGATTTTTAATATGAAGTATTTTTATTTAGGCGTGTTTTTGATTAGAGACCAACATTTTGACTTAATTAATAATTCTGATTTATGTAAAGGAGTAGGTAACGGTGACTTACTGTATTTAAGAGAAATGGACTAATATTGTTAATATCATCATTAGAAACACTAGCATTAGGTCCAACGTTTTGCATCTAAAATATACAAACAATTAAATAAACAACTAAAATTAAATAGTAATGTAATGGGTTATTCTAATAAAAAATCGATTAAGAATTCCATGTCACTGTATTTCAAGTATAGGAATACTTTAGGGGGGATGGCCCAATTAAATCCTATGACATGTTATCAAATAGCATTTTTGGGTGGACTTCGGTCGAAGAATTCTCTTTAAGTACTCCACGTAGAGACTTGAAACTTTTATTTTTATTATATCCGTTGAAACATTTTACAATTAAATTCGCAATTAAAATTTTGATAAAAATTCAGGTACTAATGTAATAAAAAGTAAAAAAAGATAAGTAAGTAAAGGTTTTTCAAAGTACTTAGGACTTGATAATTAAAAAGGTGTCACCGAATTTTTGTGGAAAAATTTACGAATATAATAAAAAAAAAGTTTCAAGTCTCTACGTGGAGTACTTATAGTTAGAGAGAATTCTTCGACCCAAGTCCCCTAAAAAGTCCATTTAATAACATGTCGCAGGATTTAGGATTTAAATGGGCGACCAATCTTAATGTTATATTTAGATAATCATTCATGAACCTTAGAACTCGAACCAGAAGAGTTTTCATAATGCCGAGTCAAATTCAATCTCCTCACCACGGTCAATGACAATCTGAGAAAATAAATATTTATTTATGTTAATTGGAGATATTACATATTCATAGAACCTCTACAGGGTGGGCCAAGGACCCAGTGTTTATTTAGAATAACTCTTGTGTTATGTTTTTTGAGAAATGGTAAAGAATGTCTCAAAGTAGATGAACAAACTTGGCAATAGTATACTATAACCAAGTTTGTGAATTTGAGAATAATTTGAGAAATTTTGAATAATTTCAGGATATTTTAAAATTAGTTCAAAAATTGAAAAAATGTTTGAAATACTTTGAAAATAATGTTTTGAATAAAAAAAAATGTGAATGGGTTCATAACTTTACTTTCGTCAAAAAGTCAAAAATTTTAATTTTTTTCATTTTTTGAACTACCTAATTTTTAAAATATCTCAAAATTCTTCAAAATATCTCAAAATTCTTCAAAATTTCTCAAAATTCTTCAAAATATCTCAAAATTCTTCAAAATATCTCAAAATTCTTCAAAATATCTCAAAATTCTTCAAAATTTCTCAAATTTTTTATCATAATTACCTAAATTTGTTCATCTACCCTTATCTATTGGTTTTCGAGTATTCGTGGATTAGTTAAATATGCAGACAAACTGCAGGAAAAATATTAAAGAGTATGTATCTTAGCTAATTGTATTTTACCTTCTTATTAGCCGGGTCAAAGGTCTCATCGCAACTCTCAAGTTAAAGTGGTCCATAATTACTCTAGTTGAACACTTTCTTGCATTTGACAATAAAATATGAATTTAAAAGATAAAATAAAATATTACATGTATAACCTATAGTAGGTACTTTTACGATTGCTAAATTACTTGTAATTTTTATAAAGAGCATTTATTTTCAAATTCCCAAAACTATTTGTTTTTTATTTAAGGATAAGTATAACAACTAATATTACAAATATATTATATATAAGTACCCTACTATAGGGTACTTTTTAAACTGTTTTACTACTATAGTTATCCTACACAATAGTAAACTGTTACTTTCCAAGAAAAAAAGATTCCAAGTCCTTTTTTCCTTTAAAGCCTTTACCACAACCATTGGTATATATAGGTAGGGTTCTTAAAAATATAATACCTAAGTACACAATTTATATTTAGGGTATTAGCTATAGCTTATATATTATGGGCATATAGTATTATGCATAATAATAAGTGCATGATGTCATGAGTAATAATTGTATGAGTAGACTTAAGGGCAAGGGACTTAGATTGGTCAGAGTCAGCAGACTTATATAATAATATATAAGTACCCTACTATAATGTAGTAGGACCTTTTACATATGATATAATATAACCCACACTGTCCCACACTCTGAAAATAAGTATAAAAGGGCTATAGTGCCCGTCATGTCTGTCTGTCTGTCTGTCCGTCTGTCCGTTCGCACGTTTGAAACCAAAATTGGCACACATATAGGGCGTGAAAACCAAGAAAGATAAAACTTTGGATTTCCTACCGCCTACCTCACCTGGAAAATTTGAAAAAAAAAATCACTAAAAATTTGTATTTTTGTTGCATTTTCGGATGATCCATGTTAATCTTCATATACTATTAGGTATATCTACTCTTATTATAGAAATCTTATGAGCTCTACCGAATGATATATTATTTCATCTATTTTGATTAACCGGAAGTTTGAAAATATTCACAAAATATTTAAAAATTTAGATTTTTTAAAAAATTTTGATAAAATTTTGAAATGACTTAATATTTCCTTGTACTATGCAAATACTCTAATAGAGCTCGATGAGCTCTATCGATTTGTTATATGTATACATAAAAATTTCATGCTGATAAGTGGAGAGAAATAATAATTGAATTTGAATGACATGATTGGAATTATAATTAGAGCTTAGAAAGGACATTGTGCAAGTATAGGCGGAATTTTGGGCCTCGAGATGATAAAGATTTTGAAAGAGCTAAAAACATGACTTTTGCGATTTTGTTTTTTGTTTTCCAAAATATTTATTGCACAAATTTTTGAGGTCAAGGATTGGTATTTTAAAAAAATATTCAAAAATTCAGCCAACGGAAAAAGGTCCTGATCTTTTTTTTTGAGGCTAAATAAATAGGGTATTATAAAAAAAGCCCCTAAAGATAATGTTGTTGGCAGTTGAATTGAATGTGCTAAAAATTTCATAAAATGAGTGGGGTATATTAATAAAAAAATATCAAATAAATTTTTTAGTATAAAAAATTTAGTTTTTTCAGTATTTTGAATCTAATTTATATTATAAAATAAATAACAAAATTTTGAATTTTTATAAAATAAGAGGTAGCTACACTTTATAGTTTACTTTACTTATAGATTTTTATATGATTTTATATAATTTTTCAAAATATCTGCCTATTTGACTTCATAATATCTCATTGAGTGCAAGAAAATTTTTGGAAAACAAAAAAAACTCAAACGTCATGTTTTTAGCTCTTTCAAAAGCTTTATACTCTTGGGGCCCAAAATCCATGTTTACTTGCACAATGTCCTTTTTAAACACTAAAAATATATTAATTGTCGACTTATGAAGTGAAGGACAGCTCTTATATACTATTAATGACCATTAATATAAATTAATAATTTACATAAACTACTCTGTCCTATCCTATATATGAGAATGTTTGTTTGTTCATATACATATTACAGATATATTTCAAAAAGTTGTAAATTTAAGAGACTAATTTGAATTTCTAAAATCTATATACATATTAGTATCTAGTCATTAATATAAAAGTGCTAGATAATTATTTTATATAGCTTGAAAATTTGACATCTTTATCCAATCAATTTCTTTCCCATATAAAATTACTGTATTTGTTCAAATATAAACCCTGCTCAAAATTAAGCCCAAATGGATTTGAAATAGAATCGGTTTTTTTATTACTCATCTCTATTACAGTTTTTTCCAAAATTTTTGTCTGTGACATTTTAAAATTGTCGTAAAGATAACTCGAGCAAATTTTATCCGATCTGCTCAAAACTTTTTCTAAAACCTTTAGTCCAAATCTATTTAGAGTCAGTTCGTTGTTCAAAATGATTCAAATAATATAACCCTTCAAAAAGATCGATTTCCTGGCCTAAAGGGCATTTTTAATTTACTGAATTGCATTTTAGAATCTTAAATTTGAGGTTGGTATTTTTATGGGAACAAAAATATATCATTTTGAATTTCTTCTAAATGTGAATTCGATTTTGAATTTTTGACTTTGTAAGTCAATTTTTTTTTACAAATCTTACATAAAAATTTATTGATATTTCAAATTAAAAATGCCGAAATTGAAATGCTAGAGTAAATCTCAGTTAAATAAAAAATTGAAAAAAAGAAGAAGGTTAGAAAGATCCTCAGGAGATGTCTTCGATATAGGTGTTAATTAACAAAAATTCTCAAAATCTGATCTCAATCTGATTCATTTAGCCAAAATGGACTTTTTTATACGCTCATAAATGTATTTTCGTTTCGTTTAAATTTCGGACAGCAAGCATGCGAAGCATGCTTGTTTTATTCCTCTTTTTTATAATGCCAAAATATTATGAACTTACAAAGTGTTAATATAATATACTGTAAAATACTTAGATAGACACAATTCTATTTATTAATTTAAAACTAATTTAAAAAAAATCATATTAATTAAAAATCCGATTCTTAAAATTATTTGGACTATTTTGCATTCTTATGCTTATCGTATACCTGTTGAAACATGCTCGCAGAAACTCATAGCAGAGCGTCATCAGATTGATTTTCAATTGTTTTAAAACAAATTTGAATTTTTTCCAACCTTGTTCCATGACCTTGCTAATAAATGCGATTAGCTTCACCAGTCGACCTTCAAAATGCAAGCACCCCCTTTCGGTTATAAAAGCAACCAAAGAGACTATTATAGCAATCCCCCACAGAATAAAGACGGTGATCAAGTTTGTGTTCAACTGTTGTGCTCTCACCTCACCTCTCATAGACCTATCCCCTATCTCCTCTTCAAAGACCTTGGCCACACGATGAAACACGATGGGCTTCAGGATGTTTGTGAGGCCGCTCAAAATCCCCGACTCAATTATCAACTGAATTCGACGTTCGGCAAGCGCAGGCGCTACTTGCTCAAGGATAAAAACCATTGTTCGAAAAAAAGCCTCCTCTTCCCCAATCATATACTTGTTCACTTGAAATTCTTCAAAGTATGGCTTGTAAAACTGGGTCACACCTGACCTAGGGATGTCAGCCCTTCGACTACAATCCCTGAAAGATTTTCCTACTTTGCTAATTGGGATGAAAATCTTGGTTAAATTGTAAAGTAGATTTTCGTACGCAGAGAATGGTTCACTTAAATTATAGAGATGTTGATAAGTTATACCATCATCATTTATAAAATTCATCTTTAGAAAATTTCCATACTTTTGTAGAAGAGGTATAGCTGATGAATTTAAAACAGTCAAATTAATATATCCCATTTTGTATTTAGAATGAAGATATTCCAATGCAAAAGCTGAAAATTCGCCTTCATCTGTGATTTTATAACCCAAATCAACCAGTTGTTGAAATTTGTCCGGAAAAATAGGACGGAAGGGGGCAATGACCCCAGCTGTAACAAGTCCATTATATCCATTTGAGATGACAATCCCGCCCCCTAGTAGCCAAACCACCAGTGGTAAAAGAAATAATTTATTTTGGCGGGAAATTATTTTTCCAATGTCCATCCCCTGTTGAACTAAAGGACAAAAATGTTGCCAACAGATGGCGATGAATTTTTTGATCGATAGTTTCCCAAGGAGATATAGGCTGAGAAATGAGAGTGTGGTGATAGTAAGACTAATACCTGCCCATGTTGGGAGGTCAGCGGCGGCGATGTATGTGTTGAATCTCAGCCCTGTCCTTTCAATTGGCGAGCAAGTGATAAACCTGAACCCTTCTTGCTTATGAACGAAAGCCACTTCTCTCTGATTAAAGTCGACAAGTTCTCTATAATCCAATATTGGCTCATATAAAATGAGTTTGTTGTGTTTAATTGGTATAGATTTAAATTTGTATTCAGACTTAATTGTCAAATTAACTAAAAGTTGTTGAACAATAGGAAACGGTGATAGATAGCTGTACATAAGGTATTCCAGATTTTTATTTGATAATAATGAGCTTTTTGATCGACCAAATAGCATGGAAATATAGTCAGATCTCTCAAAATATTCGTTCGATTTAAGATATGGCTGAATTTTTATATTTTTGAGGTAGGTGAATATCTCAACAATGTCAATGACTTGAAGATTTTTAAAGTCAAATGATAAACCGTCAATTCTCGCCAACTGGTAACGGTTTGGGTAGAAATTGAAGCTGAGAAGGACGAAAAATTCGAGATTAGCTTTAAATTTCCCGCCGTTTCTTCCTGTGAAGCATAGAAGGTATGCCTGGGTCAATTGCCGAATCTCAACTTCCCTCATCAATAATAGATCTGTGCACAGATTTAAACTGTGGATTATAAAATAATATGATATATTTATATTAAAAAAATTTGATTTGATTTTCTAAAGTTGAATAAAAAATTATAAATTATTTTAAATTTATTAACATATTATCACTTATCACTGATATAATCAAATTCTTTAGTCACTTGCCTCAAGATAAATATTTTGGAACGGTAATAAAAGTCGTAACTAATGCTAAAAGCTGATCCAACCTCCCACAACAAATTTAGGGGGCATTCCGAGATGATCAATGTTGAGGGTCCGCCCTGGGCCCACTTGGTCCACTGTCCATCTAATCGTTTAGTAACCCCATCTGAATCTCCAGAGAAAATAGAAGTCATGGATCGGATGGTTGACCCACGTTTGACCAGAGTATAGGAAACAGATATGTCCCACAGATTCAGTCCACGATACGGCACTTTGGACAACCCCAAATTTAAAAAAAATTACTTTAAAAATAGGTAACTAATTTTAAGATATTAATTAAGAACCTTGATCCACACACCTAAAGTCTAAAATTTATTAGACTTTAAATTCTGCTACACATTATCAAATGGCCTTTTTTGGTGGACTTTGTTCAAATGGCCAAAAGGCCATTTGATAACATGAGTCAGAGTCAGAATTTAGACTTTAGGTGAATGTATCAAGGGTCTTAAAACTGAAAATACCGTCAGGATCCAAATGTATATCGAGCAGAGTACCCCCAAAAAAAACTTTAGAAATTTCCTTAAAGTTTGCAATGACCAAGTCAGCCTTTGAGACTCCACCAAAGATCATAATAATTATAAAATAGACCCGACATGTAAGTACCGAGAGAGATAAATGTTGATTAGAAAAATAAATCATCGCTTTATACTGCGGGTCAATCGAGCTGATTTGTGGTAAAAAAAATTGTTAGATATTTTTTTTCTAATAAGAACAAGATTCTTTATTCATTAAAAGAGAAAAAAATTTAAAATTTCGACATATTTAGTCAATTTAATGAGCTACGAGTAATACAAAACAAATTAATGTGTTGATAAATAAACATATATTATAAATTATAGGGTAATTTACCAAAGATTTTGTTCAAAAATATCGATTGATTTTTTATAACTTTTATAAATGTAAAATAAATTTTAAATTTTATAATTATTTATTTTATATCAAATACTAATGTGAATTATGAATATTTAAATATGATTTTCTTCTCTCTTGAAATTCAACAATTTTTAAAAGTACTATTATATACAGGGTGGTTCAGTTATATACCCGGTGTTTTATATGTGAATTACTCCCATTATTAACCCAGATACGTCAACTGTCCTATACATTTTAGTTGACGGTCATTTTAGTTGACCGTTAGAACTTTGACCCCCCTTGACCCAAATATTTTGAAAGAATTTTGAAATTAAAAAAAATTATATTCCGATAGAAAATTTAATTGTCTATCGAATGGAAAAAAATTGACCCAAATCGGTCAAGAATTATATTTTAAAAAAAATGTTGAAAAAAAGGCGGGAAATTTTGAAATATTTTGTTTCAGGCGTATTTGTGTTAAAGTATTATGTTTATTTATTGAAAAACGATAAAAACTAGTTGAAAGTAGATAAACAAATTAGATAATGATATTTGAGAATTTTTGATGAATTTTAAGATATTGAAAAGATGGAGCTTTATGGAAAAATTAATTTGGCAAAAAGAGAACTCGTGGGCTGGGGAATCGAACCCCAGAACGTTTCGGCTTTCATGGCCACACTCGCTAACCACTACACCACCTCCTCTCCAGAGTTATCAAAGCATTTTTTCCAATACTCGTATAAGAAGTGAAAGGAAGCAAAGCAATGCCCATAGGTCTATGCTTTCAATATTTTAAAAATTAGTTCAATAATAATGAAATTTTTTGGAACACCCTGTATAGACCTATACATTACAGGATTGCATTGTTCCAGCAAAGTTGGCATATTGTAGGAATCTATGTCATATGAGTATCAATATATCAATATTTAATACTTAAGTATTTTAAACCATAAGTTTAAGCATTATTTTCTTTAAATAATTTAAAGCATTTGTGTAAGTATTTTAGCACCTTTTATAAGAGTTATTATAATGTATGATACATTACAAAGATTAAAAAAAAATTACTTTAGAAAATCAATATGTATTAGAAACTTTATAATTTTTTCAGACGGCCTTTTTAGCCATATTTTACAATTTTGAAAAATTTTGAATTTGCCTATTTTAGAATGTTTAAAAAATGTGTATAAATTAGATGATTTTGTATAATTTAAATCCATTTAGATAAACAATGATCAAGATCAAATTAGTGAGCCTCAGTTTACATGGTTCAAATGAAAATTCTAGTGCAAATATCAAAATTAAGAACCCACAAGCGAGCCAATAAAAATTGAACAAAATATAAAAATTGTCTCCTATACTCGTATATGGATTTATAAATTGAGATTTTTTTAGACTTTTTTTCTTCTAAATAAAATTTATTTAGGAAAGTCTTGGTCCTTGAATATCTATAGATCTCTTGAAGGTAATGCCACATTTTCAAAACTCCCCCCTTGTATAATTTTGAAAAATTGTCTGAATTTCAAATGAATTTGAAATAAGAAAGAATGTCTCATCTCCAATCTGCAATTATTATATTATATTATATTAGAACTCTAAAGCTCTTTATTAAGGCCCAATGCCCATGCACCTAAAGTCTAAATTCTAACCCAAGTAATCAAATGGCCTTTTTGGGGTGACCCCGGTTCCAGATAATTTCTCGTAGCCGCCTCGTAGAATCTTGATCCTTTTTTAATTATTACCGTAGACACTTTTCACAGATATCCGCTGTCTCTTTATTTTACTAAATACTCAGATACTATGTAAAAAAAAAGTAAAAAAGATAATCATGCTTATCTTTTTTATTCTTATTTATACGGTAACTAGGCTTCAATCAACTCACTAGAAGTTGATTATAAATTGTGCGATCAAAAAGTTGAAAAACTTCTCAAGTTACCCCATTTTTCGGGTCAATTCAAAGGTCAATTTATGGGGTCAAAGGTCCAGTCCCTGGTCAAACGGACATCAAATTCTGAAACTCCGTCATCGATTACCTCACTTTTTATTTTTCCCATTTGATTAACATGGGGGACCCTTAAAATGTCCGCTGACCCCAAGGGTGGGCCAATCTGAAATTTTTTTTGAGCATGCAAAACTAGACCCTATAAGGGATCTTCATGCCAAATTTGGTCAAGATCGGTCCAGTAGTTTTCGAGTTATGCCGCGAACAGGTAGACAGACAGACAGACAAAGGGACAAAGTGCAAGCAAAGTTAAAGTTCCAAACAGTTCCAAACCTTAAACGGAAATATTCAAAAATAATCAAAAATTCTTATATTTCACTATTTCAGTATAATTTCAGTCAGTGTTTTGATGATTTTTGAATATTCCTGCTTCAGTTTAGGAGCTATTTGCAGCGAAATATGCCAAAAATTAGGTATTTACCAAAATTGAGTTTTGGGCCAAATTTTACTTCGATATAAAAACTGTGGACAAGGTATCGGCACAAATTTCTTATGCACAAATCCTGAATTAGAGCATAATTGGGTATACAAAATTGGGTATACCCAATATCAGGGCAAGGGATTTTAGAATATTTTATCATACTAGTGTACAGTAGCCACACACATCCCATTAATTTACCCAATTATCATATTAGTAAAGACCGATGTTTATAATATCTATCTTTCTGTCATTGATCATTGAGCTCTTTTTAAATGTACCCTATCATTTCGAATTGATATGAAGCATAAAACTACTTAAAACACAGAATTGAGAGTACAATTCCTTCTAATTATAGGTATACATACTACATTTTTTTACATTTTTTTTTTCGATTTTTGACCATTTTTAAGATCAAATTATAATGGGGAATATACAACCAGTCCTGCTAAAGTCTCAATGGCTCCTCCAGGCTCCTGCTAATCTTTCTCCTGCTAATTTCCCTAATTGCTAACTTTAAGGTTAGGTTAGGTTGAATTATGTCAGGTTACGTTAGGTTAGGTTGGATTAGATTAGTTGAGTTAGGTTAGGTTAGGTTAAGTGAGATAAGGGCCTTTTTATTAGATTAGCAGGAGCCATTGAGACTTTAGCAGGACTTTAGCAGGACTAGTTGGGTAACAGCCAATTTTAAACCCATAAGGACACCTATACTTAAATTACCTTATAAATTCTTGAAAATAATACGGCTATAAGTTAATTTTAACGTAGTTTAGTAGAGCATTCCATGGATCATAAAGTTTAAAGTACTACCGGACCGACACATAAAATAAAATAACCCAATTTAGCTGATCGATATTCTTTGACATGGGAAGGGCAAATCTTTCTGTGATTTAAAAATAAACGAGTTGGTCAATGTAAATCAAGCAAAAAAATATTTTTCTATATGGCTTTAACTATAATAATAATATATAATTTCTGAAAATTACCGAAATTTCTTACCTATCAGAATATTATGGTATTGGCATTTTTGTCTAATGCCAAACAGATATTAAATATTTAATAATTTACCTACATAATATACATTATCTCATTTAAAATTTAGATATTTAAACAAGGCTTAAAATTATTCTTAAAAAAATGTTGACATTTGATGCTACCTACATAAATTATACTAAATTTCTTAAAAAAGGTAATTTATAAAATATGAATTATTTAAGGGGAGGTATATGTTCTAAATTCTAAACTTTTTATTCTTTTCTGATTTTTATTCCTACTCAAACTAATCATTGAAATGATACCCACAAAAATAATCAAAATTGTAGTTAAACTATTTTCTTTGATTTTCCAAACCCCCATTACGAGAATCAAAGTCTCTGTGTGGCGAAGATCATTCTATCTCAGACCAAATACACGAAAATGGCGAGTTTTTCGAGGCTTTTTATGCCTTTGGCTTTTGGTCAACACTGGGTTAATGAATGGGTGTTATCTCCACAGATACTTATCTGATGATGATGATGCACCTACAAAGTAAAAATAAATTACCTAATAATTTTCAATCTAATGTAAGCTCTAATATTTAAGGGGCTACCTGCAAAGCACCTAAAGTCTAAATTCTGCCACATTTTATCAAATGGCATTTTTACTTCCACATATGAATGAGGACGAGATCTCTTTAAGTACTACAAGTTGAGACTTGAAATCTTTTTTTAGAATGTCCGTAGACACATTTTAAAGCTATTTGCGGAAAAAAACTATTTATAGTGTAAATGCTCAGCAAGAATATAGAAAAAGCAAAAAAAGATAAGCAAAAACTTTTTTTTTTTTTTTTACTTTTTTCTAAAGTAAATATGTAGCCTTAAAATATGCAAATATCTGTAGCTTTAAAATGTGTCTACGGACATTCTAAAAAAAGGTTTCAAGTCTCAACTTGTAGTACTTAAAGAGATCTCGTCCTCATCTGTGGAAGTAAAAATGCCATTTGATAACATGTGGCAGAATTTAGACTTTGGGTGTCTGCATCAAGGGCCTTAAGCATTATTAATTAAATGAACTTTTGTCAATTTCTCTCAAGTTCTTACATTCTACTTGGTGACTCGTTGCTCGCTTTTGCATTTTCTTCTGGTAAATAACCTTATTATTATTTACATTACATACGATACCCTTTAGCCTTTAAAGTATTCCAAATCTAAAAGTAGCCGTGGCGCCTTTTGAATTTGAAAATATAGCAGGTAGGCGAGTCTCATATACCCCAAAAATTTTATTTTCAAATTCAAATTCAAAAGGCACCACGTCTACATTTAGATTTGGAATAAATATACAATGAAACTTGTAGTTTTTTCTTGTCGGTATAAATTGAGATTTAAGAAAATTAAAAATGTAAACAAAGATACCTTTGCTTGATAGATTTTTTAAACTCTTGATTTTATTGACCAGAATTGGGTTTTCGATTATTGTGAGATCCGAATTTGACCTCCATTCACCTTCACTGATGATTTTTCAGTCAGGAAAAAATTCAATTTTGAACATATTTTTTTTTTTATAAAAATTCAATTTAAGATTTAAAGGGCAATTGATTGATTTAATAAAAAAATTATTAGAAATCCACTTATTTTTATACCTAAATACATACCTATATCATATAGGTAATCTGTATGCACCATAGGTACTGTACTACCCTTTATAATCTAAAATTGAATTGTTATAAAAAATGCTCAAAATTGAATTTTTCTGGGCTGAAATATCATTTCCAGTGAAGGGAATGGAGGTCAATTCTGGTCAATAAAATCAAAAGTTAAAAAAAAAACCCTCAAAGGTATTCCATTTGTCTACATTTTCATTTTCTAAAAGCTCAATTTATATCGAAATAAAAAAAACTGGAAATTTCATTGTAAATAAAGGGAAATAATATTGTTTGTTAAATTCAATTAAATTTAAAATTCCTCCCGATTTTTACAGGTCAGGTTTTTTTTCTTCTTGTAAGAGGGACTGAAGAATCGACGGTTATAGCTGCCAATACATCTTTGGAATTTTATGCAAAAATTGGTCAGATTTCAAATATTTTGCAAACAAGTCCGAATATTCATTAAGATTATACTACTTTGATTAATAATATAATACTGATATTTGACTAATTCTGTATTTATAGTTTATTATATTATATATATTATTTAGTAAGGTATTTCAGGAGGGGGATAGTGGGGTCAATTACCTACAAATGGAGGGTCATTGCGTTTCTTGTAAAGGTAAGTTTTAAGTTTACATTTTACTATTCATCAATTTTTATAAAAAATGATTTATTTTAGGCTATGAAATGGTTTACTAAGCTTTTCATTTTAGCCTCATTATTCTATCTTTTACCACAGGTTTTAAATCATATCATATATTAAATATTAACTTCCGTAGTATATAATTTATTAGTGTGTACACTAATTTGTCATAATTTGGACACCAACTCTGTTTTTGATTTTAATTAAATAAATAGTTTAATTTTTTTTGTTGTTAAATAGTTTCGAGAGTTTTCGTGCAATTATTATTTCTATCTTGGAGGAGGTCTGTCTCTCATCTGGTGGCCAATCCTTGCAATCTATCTGGTAAATATCAGCTTCTATGTTTATTCACTGGCAACCATCAACCATCTTCTTTGGGAACTGGGCTGTTGTGTACATGGCTTTATATCTAGCTCATGAATCTGCTCGGATTATAAGGTTTGATTTTATAAAATTATTTCAAAATAAAATATTTATTTATTTATAATAAATAATCTAATATTAAAATTTTTTGTGATGTTTCAAATCTCAAACTTTTATTAATTATACTAAAAAGTGGTTAATTAAATGCTAATTATAGATTAGATAATATTTATATCTTTTAATTAATTTTTCACCATATAGAAAAGAAATGGGGAAGGTTAGATTCAACGTGGGTCGAAGGCGAGTTCTTCTGGCCCTCTATCGGCCGTTTTTCAGGCCAATTATGGCTTCAGAATTTTCCCATTCACTCTTTTCATGTGTATATTAGGCAACTCAATTTTTGCAGCTTTTTTTATCAAGCATATTGCAAGTGTCGACCTCTTTACTATCTTTCTAATGGAATTCTTCAGTTTCTTGATGGCCGCCATTAAAGTAGGTATAGATACTTGTGAGGCTCTAAGAGCTGAGTCAATTTCGTTCATTCGGGCTTATGGAGAATCAATTGAGAGATACCACCCCAGAATGGCAGCACTAACTAGACGGGAAATCAGACCACTCCGCCCTCTTGTGGCCAGAGTTCATATCTTTTATGACATTGGAAATGGGTTCTATGTGCAGTTCATGACATTTGTTCAGGACAACGCCATCACACTCATTTTCGCATATTGAAAATATCACTATTTAATTTAATCGCTACTCAAAAGTAGTTGGGTAATCAAATCATTTGGGTACACAATTTTAAGAACCCCTGCAAAAGTTCCCAAATTCCTTATTAGAGGTTAATTTCTATGCTTATATTATTTAGCTAAATGTATTCTAATCATATCTTAAGATTTTTTTAATTTACAGAATTTACAAAATTTAGAAAATTCTGTCGAATTTATCCAAATTAATTTGGTCAAATATTTGATAAAAATTAATCAAAATTGTGCAAATTTTTTAAAAATTTGTCAAATATTAAATTTGGTCAAAATCGGTTAAAAAATGTCCAAATTCAAAATTGGTCAAATTTTGTCAAAAATTGGTCATTTGATAAAATTTGTCAATTTGGGTAAACCCAATAGCCATTTGTTCATCTAAATTTCTATTTATTAAGAATATGAAAGTAATTCTATAATATATACCCTACATAATATTATACGGTTTTTAGGCCTTTACCATGTATGGTAATATTATAAGATTATAAGATACTTATCGTTAGCACACTTTTCAATATAAAATAAATAGTTCAAAAATTACCCAAAAAATAGAAAAATAAAAAACTCCCTTTAGATTTTCAAAAGAAATAGATGTAAATCTGTCCTAGATTTTTACAATTAACAATTGCAATTAACTAAATACCATTAGAAGTAGGTGCGAGTGGGTAAATGCATATAATTGATAAAATTAAATAAAATTTTATGCATTTTTTGACATAATGTACAGAATATAACAGGGAGATTTTATACTACCCAAAGTTAAATATTGAGTAAAAAAGTGACCTGTTTTTGACCTTGATTGTATGTAAGTACCTAATTGATTTTTCAGAATAAATAAAATTTCAGAATATAAATACATTATAAGACGCGTACTATGCATTATCTATTCATTTTATATATTGTTCCATTTCAAATTCCTATACCTATTACTACCACAACCATAAATGTCTGCTACATAAATGTCTCCGTATATGGCTGACATAAGATACGTATAAGTACCTAATACCATGTCAATCTCAGGGGCTATTAAAGGGCCTCACCTAAAGTCTAAATTCTGACACATGTTATCAAATGACATTTTTACTTCAACATATAAAACGAGTTTGAATAAATAAAGATATTAGTCAAATGATACATATACTTTCAATAAATCGAAGCATACTTTCAATAGAACGATTTTGATTCGAACTCCTTAATAAATTAGGATCATTTTCTGGGGTATTTTACAACAGATTACTCTATATCAAAATCCGATGACATAATCAACAGTCTTATCAATGCAATAGTCAAAAAATCGAAAACATTAATAGGAATTATAATAATGTGAATATTTTTATTTTACTTGAATATGTATGCTGCTCATTTATATCACAATCTATTTTTTTTATCAAAATAAACTTTTCAGATTAAATGGATTTGAAATAATGTTCAAAATAAAAAAAATATAAATTATAATAGGTATAGGTATGTTAATTTTGAAATGTAGATTATTATGCTTATATTTAGGTATGTATTTTTTTCTTTTTGATAAAATAATTTGATAAGAATAAATTCATGTATTTGTTAATTTTGATAAAATATTACAAATCATTATCATTAATCAGAAACTAGAGA
>JAQIXA010002882.1:0-15937 GCA_034699045.1 Nanhermannia cf. coronata Gr-Ori-00579 | reverse complement strand
TAATTGATGTAGAAAGCAAAAGTGTTTGTCGATATGAATAAAATAATATGTAGGAAAGTGGTGGCTTTAATCATGTAGAAAGAGCCGAACCAAATCCCCAGATGACGCTCTGCTCGAGCGCGCTTTTTCTCAATCCGCCCCAGAAGTTGCGATTTTATCCGCAGTAGGGCGGTTATTTCCGTCGAGATTCTTCTCAGCTTTGCGGACAAGTAGACTAGGGGGTATATGCAGACGATGCAGGTGATTGAAGCTGTGGGGAAAATTAGATAGAGGTAGATGGGGACTCTTCCATAGAAAAGGATCGAGCCGACGTTCATAAAGAGGATTGTCGTGTTTATGACGGTGATTAAACACGTCACAACGTGATTAGAAAATTTTGCCATTTTGGTTTGGAAAATTTTTAATTTTTTTCATTCTTTGAAGAAATTTCGAAATGAAGTTCGATTATTGATCTTTTCCGCTTTTTCTCTGTAATTGTTAAAAATACAAATATTACTATGTATGTTAATTAACTTTCTGTCAAGTTAATTATTAATTGTACAACGAGCACAGCATAATGAAATCTCACATTACCTAATTTTCTGGGGTCAAAGGACTACTTTGGGATCAAATGGATGTCAAATTCGGAATCGATTACAACTATAACTATATTACCTCAATTTTGATTTTTTTTTTCATTTGATTAACATAGGGAAACCTTAAAGGGTCCCTAGTACCCCAAGGGGTATTCTGAAATTTTTATCGAAATATGTAGCACTAGACCCAATAAGGGTCCTTCATGACAAATTTGGTGAAATTCGGTAGAGTAGTTTTTGAGTTATCCAGAGCACAAACTGACATAGACGGACAAATTGGAAGGCTGAAGTGCTCGCTTCACTCGTACAATCGATATTTAATATATTTTAACCTAAAATCTGCTACAAAAAATTACCAATTATTTTCTAAAATTTTTCCAAAAGTTAAAAGAAACATTTGGTTGGTGACCATCAAATATGTTGAGCCGATCATTCCTTGGAGTAAAAACGAGAGATGGTATAGAAGGAATGGAACGTTTACAAAAAAGTTTTGAAATTTGGCAGGAAGTAGGGCAGAATATAGGAGTGGGTTTTTTGGGTGTACTAAGATTGAGATGGTGAACATGGTGCAGATTAATAGAGAGCAAGAGATGGCGCTCGCTCCAATGGCAAGTAGCAGGAAATTGAGGAATTTGTAGTCGCCAGATGGAGCTCGTTCATTTTCTAAAAAATAAACAAATAATAACTTGTGATAGGTAGACTCCGATTTAATCTCACCCCTATTTTGGTTGAATTTATCCTATCCTATATTATCTAACAAGGTAGATCTATAAAATCTATCTATAGATCTATCTATAGATCAATCTATAAAACTGTTGATTTTGATGTGAATTTTACATTTAATATAATGGGATCGATTAGTTTTGGTCCGAGATTTCAATTTACGTGGTTAGCCAGCTAACCTAAAGATTTTGGGTTAATTTCATACAAGGGTAAAGTTATATCAAAAACATTGGATGTAAATTCAACCAATATAGTGTAGGTGTGAAATTTTTAAAAAGTCAAAAAAATAACCTGAAAATTCAATAACTTGACTATAAAAATCAAAAATATTAGAGAAATTGAGCAAAATTGGGATTTCAGCGATCGAAAGTGTAATCATCACCATCGAGATGGTAAATAGCATTAGAATCATCTCGAATGGGAAATTTTCAGAACTTTCCAGATCAATTTTTGAGCACTGGAACTTAAATTAAAATCAAAATAAATTTCAAATTTTTGAAAATTTTTTTTAAACATATTTTACCAGCAAAAATAGAGCATATATATTTGAGCCTAAAACGGTGAATTTCCACCAATTTGTAGATTTTTTATCCCCAGGGATAAGTCTCCTCTCCCCATTTGATTTGACTGGAAATAAATGATATTTATTAGCAAATGTGGCAATTTTTTCAAAATAATCAAGTAATTTTGGATCGAGCATTTTTCTTTAAAAAATTTATTGAGACTTGTTTTCTAAAAGGTCGAATTTCAACTCGTCCTTTCCCAAATATTTGCAAATGTTAAATTTTTAATTTTCTAATCTAAATATATATAGGTGTCTAATAATTAAATATCAAATTATTTATAACTATTTAATAAAGATACTTTAAGACTCAAAATTGAAAAATAAATTTTTTATTTCAGTAAAATCACTTGCATTTTTATCTTTAAAATTAAATTATAAAATATTTAAAACCAATTTTTTTCTTCAAAAATGATGATCAAAATTTATAATTTTGGGTTCTAAGGGTTCTAAGGGCCTTTATATGAGCTTTAACATGCAAAGGCCTTAAATATATTTTTTCAAATTTTGATTTCATTTTTTCATTTTTTAAATTTGTAGGTTCCAGGACAAGAAGATGGATCACCAGATCTACCTGATGAGTAAGTCTAAGCTTTGATATCATATTGAATCTGATTTAATCTCATCCCTATTTTGGTTGAATTCACCCCTATTTATGGTATACCACTATGTCTTTACGTATGAAATTGACCTAATTTTTATTTAAATCTTAAATCTAATATAAACTAGAAAAATTGAGAGTCAATTTAATACAGGTATATATAGGTAATTCAAAAATAGGGTTAAATTCAACCAAAATAGGGATGAGATTAAATCGAAGCCATTATAATATCCAAAAATAATTAAATTATATAATTATTTTCTTAAGCAAAATCCCATTTGCAAAATTATCTTTGAAAATTAAGTCTAAAAAATCAATTTCCCTTACAGAATATTATGACTTTATTTTGCTAATCCTCTTATTATACAGTGAGTTTATGATATCATGAGAGACTGAATACTGCCCCAAAATAAATACACTTTTATGTATTAAGTAAGGCATAATGTGTTCTCTCTAATGGGATTATTTCCTTTCAAATCCAGCCTAATTTAATTTTTCTAAAGAAAATAAACCAGTTTAAATTCATCCAAGGATACCTTATATACATAGGCAGAGTACGACTCGAGTTTAATTTCACCCCTATTATGGTTGAATTTACCCCTTGTTTTTTTATAAGGATTTTTTAAAAAAGGGTAATTTCATAAAGTTATAGGAAATTAATATAGGAATAAATTCAACCAAAATTGAATGAAAAGGAATTTTTTTAATTAAATTTTTAAGGATTCTGATTTAATCCTATCTTTATTTTAAGTTGATTTTGCCCCTAATACTAGGGCCAACTCTACCCCTGTATAAATTAAGCTTAATTTTTTTTAAATCCTTACCTAATCTATACTAAACTAAATAAATTTGATAAATTTCGTATTGGGGTATATTAAACTAAATATAATTGGGTAAATTTAACCTAAATAGGGGCTAGATTCAACCCAAGTCTTTTAATATCATGGGTTTATAAAGTAGATTTTCGACTGAAAAAAGTCGAAAATCGAAAAAAAAAAAACCATCGATTTTTCATTTATTTGATGGGACAATTCAATTGAGTTAATCTTAATATTAAAATAGCAAAAAATAAAATGTTGGAAAAGTATGTCTTTTTATTACTATGTATACCGATTTAATCTCATCCTTATTATAGTTGAATTTAACCCTATATTTCTGCTAACTTTCCTCTGAATGAAATTGAACCAAAAAATTGAATTCTATTCTAACTTTTGAGTATTTTAGTTAATTTACAGAATTTTTGATAAAATTGCAAAATTTTGAATACACTATATTGATCAAATTTTTGCAAAATTTGTAGATATTTTGATCAAATATTTGAAATTTTTTTGGAAATTTTGTAAAATTTTTGTCAAAAAAGTCTTGGATATCCAGTGTGGATTATACTGTATATGGATAGGTATTTCAATACTGTTGTAATAAGAGTAAGATGAATGAAAGTGTCCCATTTCTTTAAATGAAATTTTGCATTTCCCTTGTGGGCAATTTAAAGGGAATTCAATCGAAAAAATTTTCAATTGACTTACTTTATATTATATACCTTGTGAAATATCTAAAAATGAAACCTTCATTTGAAATTCAAGTTTTTGGCAATCGATAATATCGAAATCCAGGATTTCAAATTAGAAATTTTACTTGAGAATATAGAAATCTAGGATTTAGAATTAGAAATTTGACTTGAGAATATCAAAATCTATCATTTGAAATTAGAAATTTGACATGAGAATATCGAAATCCAGGATCTCAAATCAGAAATACGGCTTGAGAATATCGAAATCTAGGATTTCAAATTAGATATTTGACTTAAGAATATAGAAATCTAGGATTTGAAATTAGAAATTTCGCTTGAAAATATCGAAATCTATGGATTTCAAACTAATTTTGACTTGAGAATATAACTAAATAAATTTTTTTAATTTACAGCTATCAATTTCCCCGGATGCAAATGTTGGGTAAGTTTTACAATTTTGCCTTAAAAATATCAGAATTTTGAAAAATTTTGAAATTTTTTTTTCATTTTAGGTGAGGATTTGGTGACAGTTTTGGATTTTTTGCATTTGAAGTATGTCATTGGACTTGGTGAAGGAGCTGGGGCTAATATCCTACTCAGGTATATTATACCATAAATTTTCAAAAAAATGTTCTAAATTTCATTATTAGATATTCACTTTTTTGGTGTAAAAATTTAAACCAAATGAGAATTTGACCAAATTGATATGAGCCAGAAGAAATTTTTGAAATTTTTTTTCAAAAATTGTACAAATTTTTTGTCCTAGACAGGATTTGAACCTAAAAAACATTCAAAATTACAAGATATTTGCTTTTCAAGTGTAAAATAAATCATATAGAATTTGACTTGTAGATTGTAAACATGATAAAAATGAAATTTTTGGCAAAATTTTAGAAATTTTATCAAAAATTGTTCAAAAATTTTCGTCCCAGACAGGATTTGAACCTGCAACCTTCAAATAACTCGACTCTGGTGTGAGATCGAAGTCTGACGCGATATCCAATTACGCTACTAGGACAGAAAACACAAATCCGATTCCAGAACTTTGAGAATTCGTCCCATATAAAGACCCCCGAAAAAACCGAATTTCTCCCAAAATCTCCGATTCCTTATAAATGCCTTATAAGCCCAATTTTATAATATACATTCAAGATACTAGATATATTTTGTATAAGGTTATATCTATAAGTAAGTTACCCGGTTTTTCATTGCTATAGATCCGAGGAAAAGTCCTATATAAAATCCCTATTTACTTTCACTTGAATAGAATAGTGAAAGTAAAGAAATTTGAGTTTCTTTACAGGGTTTTCAAATGAAAAATTGACGATTTAATGGTCAAAAATGATCAAAAATGGCCAAAATTATAATTTCAAAATATAAATATTAGGGTTATATTCATGTGTAGGGTACTTTAATTTCAAATTATTTATTTCAAATGCTATCAAATATCAAGATTATTACATAACTAAAATACGGCTATTTATACAGGATAATAGATATAAAAATTTAGTAAATCAAAGTCTATGACCATTTTGAGCATTTTTTGTCAGGTGGCTGGATAAAATCAATTTCAGTCGGTTAATTTCAAACCCTGTATAATATTTCATTAGACCAAGGATTTTTGATTTTTCAAAAAAAAAACTGTCTAAATATCAAAAAAGTAACCAACCGAATTAGTCCTAATCTACCCTTGTAAGGATTTTTTTTTAAATTTTAAATTTTGTAAATTTCTCTTATATAGGTTTGGTATGGCTTATCCAACTCGATGTTTGGGTTTGATTTTGGTGAATGTGACTGCGGGGAAAACCTCGCTTATGGACTACTTTAGCAACAAGGTAATGACCTTCAAAGGTCAATTTTTTTGTAATTTTTTTGCAATTTTCTTACCTATACTTGGTCTATCCAGATGGTCAATTGGAAGCTTGGACAAGGTCATAACACGACTACAGAGCAATACCTCATATTCCACAAATTTGGTCATGTAAGTAATCAAAAATTTAATGATTTTTTTTAGTAAAATTTTCAAAAATTTTGAAGACTTTTTTAAAATATTGAAATTTTTTGACAAATTTTGATATTTTTGAAAATTTAGGAGCTGGAACATGGTGATGAGGACGTTCAAAGGGATCGTGAGACGACGATTCAGGACTACCAGGCTAAATTGAGATCTGCCATCAATCCGAAAAATCTGAAACTTTATGTCGATGCTTTCCTCAAGTAAATTTAACCTTCGACGACGATTTAATCTAGCCCCCATTTTGGTTAAATTTCACCACTATATATTTGGTTTAAATTTACCTTCCCTCTGTATGAAATTCTGTAATCTGTATGAAACCTATAAAATTAAAAAAAAGGAGTTATGTATCTCCTTTTAAATAGGATTAAAGTTAGTCTAAGAATATAGGGGTAAAATCAATCCAAATATGTGCGAAATTACACTTGTTATAGAAAAGAGCGTAATTTGTATTTTTTTGGTAAAGGCGAAAGGACATCACAGACAAGTTGGAGAAGAACCTCAAGATCGATACGCTTCTGCTGGCGGGGGCCAAAGGTATCTAAATTATACTTATATACTAAATTACCAGAACACTAAAATCTGACCCATATTTGGCATAATTTAGGTTCATACGGACACACAGTCCAGAAATTGCACACCATCATGGACACACAGAAAACGCAGCTTCTGAAGATTGATGACGTCGGGGATGTCATGAATGAAGCGGTAAATTATAAATTATTTAAAATATCAGGTTTAAATTAACCCCTGAATGGGCCAATAATATAGGGTTAAAATAATTCGAAATAGAGATGAAATTAATCTTAAGTTTCTGTTTTTTTAGCCTGAGAAAGTGGCTCAGAGCATTTTGTTGTTCTGCAAAGGTCAAGGAATGTTGACCTCAGTTGCAATGCCTGGGATTGAGGCTCGTCCAAGAGCTCCATCTGGCGGTGAGGACGATTTGGCTGAAGGGGCCGCTGCCGTCGGGGACGGAAAACCACAGCGGAAGATCAGCATGGAAGAATATGATAGGTAACAAAATATATCAAAAAAATTTCAAAATATACTCTAATTTTTTGGAAAAATATTTTAAATGTCATAAAATCATCGCAGTTAGTTAGAAATTAAAGGTCAATATAGGTCAAACATACAGGGTGATCCAGAAGTAGATGGCGAAAATGTTTAGGTTTTAATATAGTATATATTCCTGATCGGATTTCTGAAAAAGTGAGAATCTAGTCCGATCTGGTCTATCAGTATATAATGAAGCCTAAACATTTTCGCCATCTACTTTTGGAACACCCTGTATAAAAATGCTATACCTAATTAACTTTTCTTCTTCTTTTTGTCTTTACTGTACTTTCTCTCTCTCTAAAGAACACTTGCTTAATTGTAAAATTGTCAAGAAAATCGTCAAGAAATGATTAACAACAAGTATGTAAAAACTCGTAATAAAAATTTTCCAAATTATGTTTTGGTCTTTTTTTGAACACCTACATACCTTTTATTATAGTTCTCACTTTTTAGTCTAGTACCATATTATTACCTAAATAAAGGATAGAATTAGATATGAAAAAGATTTGAAAATCTTGAAAAATTATGCTTTTTTTAAGTTTTGACAATTTTTATTTGACAAATTTTTGCATTTTTATACAAAAATATTATGAAAAAATTCCTAATATAATTTTCTCTTTTTACAGGCCAAATATCCGGCGACTTTCAATCAAATAAAAAAAATCTTTCAACCAACAAATCAGCAAGAAAAAAATTTCAAAAAATTTCAAAATTTCAAAAAAATTCTTGAAAAAAAAGTCAGAAAATTTGAGAACCCTGCCGTGTCTGGAAAGAATGAAAAAAATTTAAAAGATTTTAATAATATGAAATTATCTATAATATATTACAGTAGAATTCCTCTATAAAGCCACCGGAAGGTAGAGTACTTGTAAAGAGGTTGTTAGTGCCGTTATAGAGAAATTTTACTGTAATTTTTAATTAAATATGATTCAAAAATAGTGAGAAATAATTAAATTTTAAAAACCATTACTTATAATATAATATTATATAATTTTTTTATCCTTCAAACCTGCCAAGAATACAAAAATTTGGTCACTTTTATGCAAAATTTTTAAAATTATTTACTAGAAAAAAGCCCGTTAACTTTTAGGCATAAACTTTATGCCAAAAATAATTTCAAAAATGCAATCAAAAATCAATCAAAGTTTCAAAATAGGAAAAATTTTCAAAATTTTGCAAAAATTTAAAAATGCAATATATCCCATAATAAATAATTAAATTAACTAAATTTAAGGTTGTTCTTTTCAGTTGTTTTAATTTTTAGTCAAATTTTTAGTTTTTTTTAGAAATATATGAAATTATCTATCTATACTATATAATAATTATATAAACTATTTAGAAATATCTTTAGAATATATGATCATGTCTAATGCATTTTGTTTTTTTATGATAAAATTAATAATTATGGTTGATTGTAAAAATTTTATTGGATTTGGGAGTCTATAGATGATAAAAAAGTTAATAAAAATAGTTCTTATATAATAAAATAATACATAAAAACAATTTTAAAATTTAAATATTTTGTTTTGAATCTGATTATTAATTAATTATAAAATGTTTTAATTATTTTTAAATAAATTATTAAATAAATATTCAGTAGATATAAATCTAATTTTTGAGCATTTTTTAAAATTTATTTCATGTAGGTAGGGAATTATAATGGTCCTTTTTTAGGTAATCATAAATAAGAAAGACTACTAAATCAATTAGATTAATGCTAAAATTATGTAATTTTTTGGTAAAATTCCAAATTTAAAGGTTCTTTAAAAATTTTAATGGAACATAAATTGACTCATTATATTAGTCATTTCTTGGCATTATAATATGGATTTATTATGTAAATTGACAAATAAGTCCATCATTAAATTATCTCAAAATTTTAAGCTTTTAGTGTAAATTAGTTTGATGGCATTTTTAAATCGTTTTTTTTTGAAAAGTTTCTTATGTAGGTAGTTAGATAAATAAAATATTTATTAAAAAATGTTAATAAGAGCAGTTATTCCGGTAATACCTTATATATAATTGATTACCTATATCTTGGGTATTATTTTTATGTAGTTAATTATTTAAATTAATAAATTTTTAAATACTCTTTTAGAATGATACATTTTTCCTTACCCAAGGGAATTTTAAGAATCCCCACGAGCCTGAAAACCTTGAATTGAATTATGGCTTTATAAATTCTCACATTTTTGGCGATATGATTCATTTTTTAAATTCAAAGTAAGGTTCCTAAATGAGTTTAAAAGATATCTTTGGGTTATATTAAGCTTTTAAGCCTTTAACTGACCAGGTAAATTGAAATCACGGACCAAAACTCCGCAATTTCGATTTACCTGGTTAGTACAATGAGGTGAGGGCCTGAAACCCGAATATATCCATTCTTTTCAAAAATTAAAATTTCAATTTTTAAGGTATAAAATTTTGGTAAGCACACATGGGAGTTGGGTCACAAAATCCCCAAATGGCACTTTGAATGGAATGGCTCGAGAAATTTTGAGTATTTTTTCTTAATTTTTTAATTATTAAAAATTATTCTATTCAAAATACACCTGTATTATTATTATTAATGATTCCGATTTAATCTCAACCCTATTTTGGTTGAATTTATCCCTATATATTTACCCTGATCTGATAAAATACTGATATCTTCGTAACCACTATACTTTAATAGGGGTAAATTTAAACTAAATAGGAATAAAATCATAAAAAATCCATAGATGGTGAAGCAGACGTTTCAATTGGCATCTCCGAAATACTTACCTACAGAATGGCGGGAGGTTTGACATTTTTGCATCCAAATTACGCGGCCAAACTCGTCGCAATTTATACGAAATTCCCAAGATCTAAAATGAACGACATCTTTCTTTCAAATTTTCAAACCCAACTGTGGCTCGCTCTACTAGGATTAATTACACTCTTTCTAATTCTTAATTATTTTATCCCGAGAGGGGCCAGTAAGTAAATATTATATAAAATACCTATATTTAATATAAAATATAATATGTATACACCATTTATCAGGCTAATTAAAGCGCGAAAACTTAAATTTTTTTAGAAAGAAAAGTTTTATTTCCTTTGAGTATTTGCTGGTTGGTGGTTTTAAATTTCTATTCTGGCGGGATTACATCGCAGCTTTCAAATGGTGTAAAACCGCTCGAGGGCTGGCGCGAATTTTTGGACTCGGGTTTGCCCATCTATGGAGATTCTTTAACTCAATATACTCATGGATTTTTAAAAGTATATAATTAATACCATATGATTAATTTATCTAAAAAATGCGATTATGAAGACATTTAACAGTATTAATAATTGTTTAGGAACTATATCCTGAGAAAGAAAACGTTACAGAAAATATTGTAGGAATCGCCGGAATTAATGAATTCATCAACCAAGGAAAAAAATTCATTTGGATTACAATTATTGAAAATTTCTATCGATATTTACTTGAAGAGAAAAAATCTTCACAGTTTTTATGCTCTCATTTTGTAGTTGTAAAACTTTGGGGCGAATCGACAATTAAGGCTGGATTTTTTGTCAAAAAAGGCTCAAATTTGACTCAATCGTTAAATCCAATGTAATTGAACTTTTTCAAATATTATAACAACTAGGACTTAATCAACTGCTAGCTATAGTATAGATGATTATAAATTGGGCGAGCAAAGAAGCTTTTAAACTATTCCGAGCTTTTCACTATTTTTTAATAGCTGTTTTACAATAGGTTATTGGCTATAGTATTCCAATTCCAATATACCTGTTAAACGGCACAACTAGACCCTATAAGGGTCTTTCATACCAAGTTTGGATAAAATCGCTTCAATAGTTTTCGAGTTATCATGCGGACATTGGACATACAGACAGACAGACAAACGGACAAAAGTGCAAGTAAATTTGATTAGAACTCGCTTCGCTCGTCCAAATCTCTTCTAAACGCATTTAATTAAATTACAGAATAGCTCGGCTGATTGAATCAGGGCTAAACAAAAGATACATTGATATATATATGAGAAGAGGGCGGGAAGTTTTAAAATGCCTCAAAGTCATTTCTGAAGGGGGGAAGTCGCAGCTTGAAATCCTGGATTTGAAAACTCCTCATTTGCTTCTTACTGCTGCCATTTTGACAGCGATTTTTGTCCTAAATTTTGAAAATTTATATTTTATACTAAAGGTCAAATGTTCAAATACAAAAAAATCATTAATCTAACCAGGTAAATTGAAATCACTGACAAAAACTACTCGACCCCATTATCTTAAATGTAAAATTGCCATCAAAATCAACATTTTTGAAAAAAAAATTGTGTAATATTGTTAATTTTGATGTCAACTTTCCATATAATATAATGGAATCGAGTAGTTTTGGCCTGAGATTTCAAGTTACCTGGTAAGTAAAATTTAATAAAATACATTTTATTTCAAATTTTGCTCATAATGTCGTACTTAAAACTATACATAAAATATTTTGACCTAATTAGATTTCAATTTTTTAACACTTTTCTTGGGTAATAAAAATGCCCAAATAGTTTTTAAAATGGATTTAACTAAACAAAAGGTGAGGTAGAGTGCAATACAACAGACCAAAATGACATCATAAGACTGGTATTGGAAAAAATTTAAACTTCGAGCCAATTTCGAGTGTAAATGTGGAGCCCCCTTGTGTCTGATGACATAGTCAATCCAGTAAGTGAATCTGTCCATTGGTGAGTCTTTTTGGTCACGGAATATTGCCGATGTTTTTGCAGCATTCTCCTTAAACCTTTGATTAAATATTCAAATTTTTAATTATATTATAACTAGGATTTAATTAACTCTTCATTATAAAAGTTATTTCCTAATTTTGCGAGCAAAATTTTAATGAAATTTTATATTCTACGAGGTCAAATTGATGTCAAATTCTGAATATCAGGCATAAATCGCCCCTCGTTTTTGATTTTTTCCGATTTATTTAACTTCTGGAAGGCCGTAGTATCCAAGGGGTGGGTTAATATAAATTTGTTTCAAAAAGGCATAACTAGACCCTATAAGGGTCTTCTATGCCAAATTAGACTAAAATCTGTAGAGTAGTTTTCGAGTTAGCTCTCATACAGACAGACAGATGAACAAAGTGGAAGCAAATTTTTATTTTAAAAAGTGCTCGCTTCGCTCGCATAATTAATTTTTGTTATACATACTTAGGATCATTTAGAAGCCGTTTTACGTCCCTTTCCAGCGTTTCTTCCGTAAGGTCAACGAGGTCAGATTTGATGGCCCAGCCTGACTCCTCGGCCATAACCAAGTTGTAATCCTGGTCGAAAAATATAGGAAAACCCAACAATGGAACTCCATGCCAAAGGGATCTACAATTAATTTTAGTTAATTATTTCATATAATTAAAGGCTTTAATTCATATGGACTATATAGCAACTTAAATTTTTTCTTAAAGATATCTTTGGCTTTCAGGCCTTTACATGTTAAATCTCATATAAGGGCTAGAAAGATATCCTTTCAAATTTCAAACTTACTCTTGAGTACTTAGAAGACCACCATGTGATATGAATAGTTTAGTATTGTTGTGAGCTAGATATAAAAAAACATTTAAAAATTAAAAGATGCATTCGGTTTTCAGGCCTTTATATGTTATATAAAGGCCAGAAATATCAATAAAAGCCCAAAGATATCCTTTACCTAAAATATCTTGTTGTGGAGCCCATTTTGTTAATTTTACATTGGTCGGTAAATCATCCATTTTCTCCGTTTCCCATTTCCACAAGACACTATATCCTTTGGGAAGCCGAGAGAAAACTTTTAAAAACATCTTCCTCAAATCATCACCCATATCTTTTCCTTTGACAATCGATCCTAGACTGAAATACACAACAGGGCCAGCATCCATAAACTGTAATTTATATTAATTAAAAAAATTAATAATTAATAATTAATTAATTAATAATAATAATAATTAATTAATTAATAATAATAATAATTAATTAATTAAAAATAATAATAAATTAAATAATAATAATTAATTAATTAATATAAATGACCTTTTTGAGGTCAGCTGGTAACGGTCTCCCATCGTGACAATGGACACCTCCGACCTCTACAAAGTCCTGAAGATAAGGTCGTACTCCATGGCAGATAAAATGAGAGTTTGAAATGAGCATTGAGGCACTTCCTTCAATTTCTGCAAGGGATGGTAAATCCTGCCCAAAATGAGTTCTGTAAAATTTCTCGTATTTTGGACTTGAGATGTAGAAATGGTGTAGAGTTGAGAGCCAGTCCATGAGTGTATTAGTAAACCGTTCAACACCGTTCATATTTTGGCGCATGTCGATAATCGCATTCGGTACAATAGAGGGCGGGGCGTAATTTCCCAAACGCATGCTCAAAATGTTTGTTGGAATCATTGATGTTACGAAAACGTGCGGTGCACCAATTACTGGAATTATTCCTGTATAAAATGAAAAGATAACATAGGGTTTTGAAGAAGTACAGTGTCTTCCAGAAATGTATGGCGAAAATGCCTTAATATAATATAGGCCAGATCTGAATTTTAAACAATCAAGATATGGAATCGAGGGGAAATTTAACGGAGATCACAAATCTCACAACTCTTTGATGTTATGATTACCAGGTCAAAAGATTTGGGTCAATCAAGACATTTTCCACTAGAAAAAAATTGAAATGTGCTAAAATTGCTCCAAAAAAGGCTTGAAATATCAAAATTTATGATTCCAAGGCATAATAATGCCTGGGAAAACGTAAAGTTTAACATTTAGTGTCTTATAAGATAAGGAACAATTTTAGCTAGCAGATTTATTTTTTATTTTTCCATTGGAAAATGTCCATAGTTAATTGACTCATATTATAACTTTTGACCTGGTAATCTTATAGCATCAAATAGTTTTGAGATTCGTGATCTCCGTTAAATTCTCTGTCGATTCCATATACCTATTACTTGTTCAAAATTCCGATCTGGCCTATATTATATTAAGGCCTAAATATTTTGGAATGCCCTTAAATATGAATTTGGCAGTAATGCATTTTACTTAAATCTCAATTTTCAATATGAAATTTGAAATTGTTCACCAACTTGATTAGGTACATTACAAAATCTTGAATTCAAAATTAAAATTTGAAATAAGTTATACATAGAATTTTAGTTTTTAACATTGGACCAATCTCCCAACAAACATTCATATTTTCGACAAAAATATTTTGTTCGGTATTTAACAAGAAATGCATTGCAGTATCGTATAAAAGGATGATTTTCGTTTTAGGCCTTTGCATGTTAAACAAACTTCCTAAAAAGTTAATTAAAACTTGATTAGGTATATTATTCTTTTGCTTACCCATAAAACAATAATTTATGTATCCAGTCATGATCACAAGATCATATTTCCCTACACCTTCAAGCACCAGTTTTTTAAGCTCCGTTTTTTCTGAAATTTACAAAATAAACAATCATTAAATTAAAATGCATATGTACAAGGTGGTCCAGAAGTAGATGGCGAAAATATGTAGTAAAAAATAAGTATTTGGCCTAAACTACCTATAATGTAATATAGTATACAGATAGGTGGTCAAATCGGATTTTTGAGCAAATAAGATATCGAATCCAGAGGAAATTTACCGGAGATTCCGAATATCAAAACATTTACATGATAAGATTACCAGATCAACAATTCTGCGGGTCAATCAACTTTTTTTCTTTTTTGCCATTCATTTCTGGAATACCCTGTATACATATAGAAATTAATTGAAATTTTTACCAAGAATTTGTTCGCATATCCCGATGGACCAGTCAAAGTCAAAAAGCGACCTCATCGGGTAAAAAGTGTCGAGAATGAGACGACGATTTTCAATAGGATTTTCATAATGTCCGAGCCATTCTTCAGGGTCAATTGTAGGAATTTGACGGACTTTGTCCTTGGGAAGGTCATCATAGGTCTTACTATGTATAATATCAATAGAAAATTCAAATACTATATATTAAACCTATATGTATATTATGCATAAGTATAATTAATAATTAGTAAGGCCCTCAAAAAAGTGCTTTTCAAAATTTGAAATCGATAGGTTTGCACTTGAGAAAAAGTGCTTTTTTTTACTCCTCTTTATGCTCAAAAAATGCTTTTTTATGTTCAAATTGACACTAAAATTAATTAATGAAAGAGTATTTTTTGACAAATAAGTAATTTTGTGACATCATATTTGTGCTTTTTATAAAGATTAGCTAACTTTTATAACATGTAATTAGCAAAATCTCCAAAATTTGTATTAGCTTCAAAGATCTTAAAATTCTAGTAAATTCATTGAAATGTTTTCAAAAATATAAATATAGTAATTAATTTTACAAAAAAATTGCTTTTTGACTGCGTTTCTCTGCTTTTGGGGGCCTTACTAATAATATATTAGCCTTACCTAGAGACCCAGGTGACATGATGACCCACAGAGGTCAACCCCAAAATCATCTCCTTCCACACAACTGTCTCACTTCTTGAGGTCAGAGGCGTCAAAAATAAAATTTTAGACCCAGAACAAACACAAGAACACAAAATGCAGAAAAATGTGAATAATTTCAAAATCGACATTTTTACAAAAAAGTAAATCCGAGTATTTCCAGATTATTTCAGCAATTCAAACCACCTTACTTATTTTAGTTCAAAAATTCTGTCAGTAATTTTATCAAAGATTTAAAGCATTAGAAATAGTCTAATAAGTCAAATTATTCTAAAAAATTAGGCCTATATTAATACTTGGGTAAATTCGAGTTGTATAACAATAAACAATGTACTTAGAATTAGGGAATTAGACACTACTTAAACTTAAATTTCAATATTAATATTAATATGTATACTCGTATTTAGGTGTGTATTTCATTTCAATCTAAAATTTATATAAATGACCTTGCCTATAT
>JAQIXA010002881.1:0-15941 GCA_034699045.1 Nanhermannia cf. coronata Gr-Ori-00579 | reverse complement strand
GTCGTTTAGGGCTCCTGTCTATTTTAGGGGTTTTGTCCCTTATGGATTTTATGCTTAGGGGCTGTGTCTAGGAACCATTTCTATAGTGTATTTCTTATAAACATGTTAAGGTTTGAAGATTTTAGACAAAAAATGATTTTTGAAAATTATCTTTTGTCATAAAAAATTAACTTGTAAAAAGTAGGTAGGTTCAAAAAAATAGAAATGGAAATTGCTATACAATTAGTAGATAAGAGAATGAAGAATGGTTTGTAAACTAAAAGTCTGTTTTACTTCCATGTGCATTTTGAATGGGTCTCGTACTGTGACATAATATAATTATAATTAAGTTCTACAATAACATTTTCCCCTTTATTGTCTTACTGCTGCTTTTTAAGGGGGCTTTTTTAAGAACTCGTGATTCTAATCTAAAATTAAAATTAAATCGAGCATAACATATCTAGGTAATATATGTAGCATTTCCTTTAAAAATTTGCATAGAATTCTCTTAAAATTTCTCAAAAAAATAGTAAGTAAAAATTCTAAAATTTTTGCAAATTTTCAAAGATTTCTTGGACCAAATAATTGGCAAATTATTTACCTTATTAGAGTAGTAGGTACTTGTTAAATTACATAAGTAAATAGAAAAAGCAAATTCATCTAAAATACTTAAACTTTAAAATTTTGAGTTTAAGATTAGCTTATTGTACCTACTTTTATTAATGGCAATAAGTACTTACAACTTACAAGGTAGATAGGTTAGTTAGCAAAAAAAATCAAATTTTTTATAGGTAGTAATATAGTATATAGGTACTAATAATAATGTAGGTATATCTAAATGAATAGACAAATAAATAATATTTGAAGTCGTTATACAGATGATTATTTAACTTTAATAAATACTGTATGTATGTTGGGAGCACTTTGTTCATTACCTACGTGGCTTAAGACTACAGTTATACCTCTCTATAAGGTAACTTGGGTCAGATTTCAGAACTTATAAAGCTTCAAATACTGATAGCAAATCCATTTTCAAAAGCAAAAATTGCTTTTTAAAAATTTCAAATTTGTTTTTAGGTTGACCTGATGCCATTTTTGACGACCTGAACCTGAACAGGTCAACCTGATCAGTTGACCTGTCAGGTTTCAGGTCGAAGGCCTACTTTTAGGCTAGTAATATTGTGATTTAAGACCAACATTTTGGTTAGATTCATCAATTTTGAATAAAAATGCTTCAAATTTTGAGTTTTTTTTTACCAAAATTTTGGTCAGATTCGGCAATTTTTCCATAAATTTTCTTGAAATTTGAAATTTTTAGACTAAAATGTCTGAAATAAGGGTCTGAAATACAGCTTTTTTGTACATATTATTAGTACTGGGACGTTATAGAGATATTTCACTGTTACATGATAATAATAAATTTTCGTCTGAAGTCTGAATTGAATGGCAAACTTTCCCTTTTTAATCCATCCTCAACGTTCTCAAATGTGGGTCATGTTATGTCCCACCTTTTTTAGATGCCTCTACACACTCTACAGACGTTTCCTATACCTATCTATCTAAGGTATAATATTCATTTAACCATAAATTCTTAGATATACGAGTATACAATGCATAATGTATGCTAAAAAAACTTAAATAATTTTGCTATTCATCTAGATTTTATACCAATACTAATACAGACTGTAGAACTAGGTAAATTTTTTTAGCTAATCATCCAGAATTTGAGGAATTTTGAGAGAAAATAGATTAGATAGAAAATGAAGCTTATCTTGGAAATCAATTTTGGCAAATTTTTAGGAAAGCGGAAATATTTCCTTTACCTCTAGTTATACATACCTGTAGTTAGTTTAGGTTATTTGAAATTTAAGTCTCAAAATGTAAATACCTACTCCTACTCTTATTCATATTAGTATGTACCACTCACTAATACATAGGGATAGTATATTAAAATTGTCTTTTTTATCAAAAAAGCAAAAGGAAATATAAAATCTAATGAAATTCAAATTCCAATTTTACCTAATATCTAGAAATAAATGGCAGAATGATTTTTCATATTTTTTTTGAATTCAAGTAAAAAACTGGACGATTTTTTGATATTAATAGCGTAGATTTGAGAGTTTTTGAATAGCAAAGCCTAAAAATTCAAGATTTTAAGAATTTCCAAATTCAGTACCTATCTCATATTTTTCAAGATCTGTTTGCCAAAATCTTATAAAAATGAATAGAATTTCAAACTTCAGATTCTCACTAAAGATTCCCTAAAATCTCGAAATTATCTCACAATCTCAAGACTTGATTTCAAAATTCGAAAAATTCGAAATCTCAAATATTCAAAACTTCGGAATCTTCAAATTTTACTTGACATTTTTGCATAAAATTGTTTGTTTTTTAGCTTTTTATGAAACCTTGCATAATAACTTGGTATATTCTGATAGTTTTTTTTTGCAAACATTGATACATTTGGTCTAGCAATAGAATTTAGAATGCTATTCATAATCTGCAATTCGTATTGTATTAGTCCTAATAAATTATTAATTATTTTGATATATTGAGGAATACGCCTAGCAAATTGAATAGAACAAACTCGAAATGAATTAATTACATACTAGTTTTACATACTAGTATAGTAACACCCTGTAAAGTATTTAGAACGGAAAATAAAGTCGGCAGATTTGTCACGGATTTTACTGTATAATTATCGTCTCAAATTTTAAACAGTTATTGAAAATAATATATTAAAAATTTGCATACCTATATTCTGTAGTATTCTACAAAGTAATATTTAATAAATTTTTATTTAACAGTGTTCGTCGAACCATGGAGGTTTTATCTTATATTCTGTATAATGTACCTAAGTATAATACTTGTATGATTACAGCATGATATCGTTATAAAGCATATATATTATGTTATAGGTAATATAAAATAAATGTAATATTGAAATGAGTATTAAAGCATCACTTTCACTTTTTTTAGTTTAATTTCAATTTCATTCAAATTACAAATATTATATAATAATCTCATCTCATATCTGATGAATCTAAATCTCTTATATAACTTGAAGTAATTTCACACTTTTCTAGATTTAATGACTTTTTTAAGATTCTTTTGAATTCTATACCCTAATATCTTGGAATTAAAACCTAATATTTAGGGTATTTTGGGTACGTACTTTTAGATAGTTTTAATTACCTATAAGATGTGATCAAGTAAGAGAAAAATAACCATTTCCTAGTATATACTGATACTAGATAAAAATTTTCAAAAATTTCTATCCACTAGAAGTAGATATTTTTCAAATTCAAAAATTTTGAAAATTTTTGAGAATTTGGGCTGCTTTGTGACTAATTTTTAGCCTGATAGTGTCAAATCTAAAAATTCTATTTTCAAAAATCTAATAATTACTAGGAATTTAATATTTGAATTCAATTTAGAGCAAATTTTGAGTAAATTTTGATCCGATTTTACACACAAATCTGTATTTTAAGATCATAATTTTAAAATTTTGCAAATTTTGAGCAAATTTCGATTTGAATTTACACACAAATCAACATTTTAAGCTCATAATTTCAAAATTTTGAGCAAATTTCAATCTTTATAATAGCACAAAATCTTTATAATAGATACGAGTATGGCAAAAATTCTAAATTTTGTAATACAATCTGTATAGCTATATCGTAAATCAGTGCCTAATAAAAGGACTCAATTTTCTAGTTAGTTAGTACCTATAAAAAATTAATTAATTTTAGATTTTTGAGTTATAATAAGAATGAAATGTAGGGAAACCAGAGAGCCAAAATTGACAATTTATTTGTCCAAATCCAAACCAAATTTAGGTATCTTATAAAATCTTATTATATGTATTTTACTACCTAGTTTTGAGTTTATCTTAGGTATATGAACCCTTATGTTATGTAATTCAAGCTTGTAAATCAAAATTTTCCGCAGAGTTCTAAAAATACTCAAATTTCTCAATTTTTGTCTAAATTTAGTTGAAAAGTATGGAATCTGTAGGTTCATTTTGACATTCGTAGGTCCTATAAGTCTCATATCAATCTCAAATATCATAAATTCTATATATATTTTTTATAGATTATTCAAGAAAACATGATTATAATTTAATTACCCTAATTCGAATCTATTAATATTCATTTATTTCTACTTCAACTAGACTTTATATCTTAACCATCAAATTAAAAATAATTCACATAGTTATTTATACGACTCGTAAACTTCTATGTAGATATAGATATTTGCATTTATACGTCATATTCTTATATTAAATATGCAAAAATGCTGAAAGCTCGCCTTTGAAAAAACCATCTTTTTTATATAAAAATAAGATCCAAATTACATCTACTCTAAAGAAATTTCAGACTCTAAGGCCTGCTGAATTTTGTTGCATTTATGGAGACTCCTTGAAACTTTCAGACCTCTAGGTCAACTCAATTAGTCATAATTTGACCGAATTTTTTTATGAAGTCTATTTTCAAAGACCTCAAAAACTAAGAATAGCCATAAGACCCCTAGTATAACATTTATAGAAATGTAAAAATGGCCAAAAATTGAGGGTTCATATTTATTAAGGTTTAATGTAGCCCTATTTTGCTAATGAATTTGAATACAAGCTAAAAAAAAATCCCAAAGATTTTCGATGTATGAAAGATAACCAAAAGAAGTTTTTCCTATTATCTGTATTTATAAATGTATACCTACCTACATTTTAATTGATATCCAATTGTTGTCTATATTTACTTTTAATGATCATTTAAATAGATGTACCCTAGGGTTTTTTATACAGATAGGTACTACAAATAGTAATAGGGTTCTATAAGTATTTTATAAGTAATAGTAGGGTACCTACTAAATTATTATGCTTATGATCTTGAGAGATCTCTAGGTCTAGAGGATAAGTTTCCGAGTTAAGTAATGTGATATGCTATTATTATTATTATTTTTTTTGCTATTTGTTTAGACTACTAGTACTTATACATACATAAAAATTGTAACTATGTTTTAAGTTAAACATAAACCTAGACTGGGATTGACGTATATCGAACACTTGACACATTCTCCAGTTCCAAACTGTCAAATTTTGTTGCTTTAATTTCATCAAATTTTTCAAAATATACATTTTCGGATCAATTTTGTACACTTTTTTATAAAAAAAATGCTAAAAAATCTTTCAAAATCTTTGGTATTTAGCAAGAATTTTATAAAATTCTTAAAATTTATGACCTATTAAGGTCATCTGAAGGTCATATTGACGATCGAGGGTACCCTAAAATTTAAAAAAACTTGCATAATGGAATTTTACAGAGAGAAATACCTACAAAAATGAGAGAAATGCATACTAAACCAACAAAATTTCATATAAAAAGATCAATTCTCTAGGTCTTGAAAGCTCTTGAAATTCTCAAAATTTGACTTTTGATTAATAGAATAACGATATAGGTAAAATCTGAATGTCACTAAAAATAGTGCAGTTAATTAAGACATTTTGGAAATTGTTCAAAACCTTAGACATACGCACGTATAGACTCGTATAAATGACACTCAATATTTTTGTCGGAATTTTTTTCTACCAAAATAAAATAATGATACATTACAGTACAGTACAGCTAATATCTTAGCTTAGGTAAATTATATTTCAGATTCAGACAAAATTCAATCTCTAAAAAAATCTCACAAATCATCAGGAAATACCTTTATTTGAATTTCCATTCTATTTATTTTACTACTACATAACAGATACAGTACAGTATACCCATTAGATTAGTCATTAGCATCTACTAGATAGGTAGTTATGAGTATTTGAGCAATCTTGAATTCTTAAATAGCAAAACGAGATAATTAATGACTTACCACTTATACACTGTGTACTAGTAAACTTGTAACTTGACCCAATGACCAGAAAGTGATTACACTTGGTAACTTGGTAGTACTTATACAGTAGATACAGACAGTATCTACTCTGTATACATTTTTAAAAATTTATGCAAAGTTGGTGCTTTAAAATTATAAGAAAAACTTTTTCTTTTCCTGGTCATCAACATATCAGTATACGATAGAATAGAGAGACTTTCAATTTCAATTACTCAACAAATACTCTCTGCTCTAATTACTCATATTTTTTTTTGGTTCAAACTAATAATATCTACTAATAGCTCGATAGTATATCAAGTGCAAAAAATGACCTATATTTTATTTTTGCACTATGTAAATATTTGTGTTTTAAAGCATAATTAAATATTAAATGTCCTATTAGGTAGGCACCTATACTTAAGTAAATTAGTAAATGAAATCATTGAAACTTTTTGGAATGTTAGGATGATATGGTCTAATACAGCTCTGAAAAACTAGGTTTTATGTATCTATCCATATTTGGCAGTTATAGTAGGACAAAATCGAGTTTTTCAAAGCTTAAAAATCGTTAGAAATTAAAGATTTTGAGTTTACTCTGACTAATACCATTAGCTTTGGTATTTCAAAATTTTTAAGCTTGAAAATCTAAATTTTCCTTGTTATTAAATAGACGAAATCCTAGATTTCGTCCTAGATTTCGAATTCAAAATTGAAAATTTTGAAAAAAAATCCAAGTTTTATAAATATTATAAAAATTGAGAAAAGTCAAATGTCTTAAATTGATTCAAAAAAAGCTTTAAAAATTAATTTAGATTGCTCCTTTTAAAACACTTTTGCATGATTAAATGACTAAATTTAGGTCAAAAATTGAGTAAATTTACCAACATTTTGGCATTTTGGTCGGTTTTACCTTAAAAACTCGACCAAAATAGGGGCAAGTTAATGACAGTACAAATATTTTGATTTCTTCACCCTTCATACCAGAGTTTGTAGTACAAATATTAGTAGGTACATTTTTATAAACAATTGAAGCTTATGGGTTTTTAAGTAAATAAATCTGGTCCATGACATTTATTTAGATCTAGATCAACTTGTATGTAAAAATGGGGGAAAAAATTAAAAATCCCAATGTGTCATAGTACTGTCGTAATAACCATTTATCCTCAAAATATATAAAAAATATTACAAGTTTATTCATAGTAATTAAAAATTTTGTGTGGATTGATTGCCCTAATCCATTTATCCAAGTTGAAACAAGGACCTTTATATAACATAGATAGATACATTTGTACAAGTATTTCTCAATGTCCGAAATTTTCTCACATTCCTTAAGGGCTCTATATTATACAAAGTAAATTGAAAAAAGTTGAATTTTTGAGGTTTTTTTTAAGGTTTTTTAAGTTTGATAGAACATAGATAGAACTATTTAAATCCCATTACAAAATCATACATTTATACATTGAGCCCTTAGCTATGTGTATTTTTACTGCTCTTTTCTCAGGATATGAAATGTATACCCTTTTGTTCAAGTCCCCCCTTTTCTAACTAGTTGAATGTCCGAAAATTTAGAGAAAAAAAAACCGAATAGAGACCCTGGCCTGGGGTTGTAAAAAATTGAGATTTTTTGAAACTGATCTTGATTCATAAGGATTTTTAGATTTTTGGTTAAAGTACCCTACCCTACCCTATAGTCATACTAGGGGGAAATTCTGACCCTTTTGTAATTTATAATATAATTTAACTCGTCTAGAATATAGCTAAAAACTCTAGTACCCTACTCATAGTATAAAGCTAAATTTATGCCAATAGGATTTAAAAGGGCTATAGTGCCTTTGCATTTCTGTCTGTTAATTTAGATTTTTGATTTAGAATGCAAAATATGACAAATTTTGGTCAGGTTAGCCCTAAATTGATGCATTTATAAGACCTTAAATACTCGAAATATGTATAGAGTAGTCGAAATGTCAAGAGAAATTTTTAAAAATTTCGAAAATATTGTATTCTAGTATTAGAACAGAGACTCTTTGATAAAATTTGTCAAAAATTTTAAATAAACGGCTTAAAATGTCTACGAAATTGTAAAAATAGAGCTTAAAATATTCTGATATTTTTGTATTTTTTGAAATATTTTTGGTCAAATGTTCAAATTAAGGTCATAATTAGGTTTATTTTAATAAAATAGATATTATGGAAGTTGCAGTTCAAATTATTTAGATCATGATCATACCTTAAATTAGGTATTGTAATAATAATTTTTACAAAAATTTTGATTTCTTGAATAATTTTTCTTATTATTGCTATTTAGTGTATTTTAAAGCAATCGCATTATATGAAATTATTAGATAACTATATTGTCAAATTTTTTTTAACAGAGTTTGACCAAAATCATTGTGATTGACGTTTGCAAAATCAAGTTCCTGAGTCTTGCTGATTTTTTCTAGAATTCTAAAAGAGTTATAAAGTCCTCTATCTAGTACCCATATTCAATTGAAATTACAGATTGTTGATTCAATTTCAAATTTTTGAAATATTTGAGCTTTAGTGATGGTTAAAGACTTTAATATCTCTATCAATAGTTGTATGTATGAAGATAGATGATCAAGTCTCAAATTTCCTTTATGCAACTTCAGTCCTGCATAAAAGTGTAAACAGGTCGAATTATTCATATTTCTAATTATTTGTCTAAATACTATGTAGTACTGGATGGATCCATGTTTATCCTTATATTGCATGTAGTGCATTATAAGGATAAGACAAAAGAGGAACTCTAAGCTTAGGTTAGTTTTAAACTTAGGATTTTAGGGGGGAAATGAAATGCAATTGCACATACCTGAATTTATAAATAAATAAATACTTGTATTTATTATGAGTTTGTATAAATATGCCAAGCTCATCTCCCTTACAAATGAGAGAAAGACAAATTAGCTCAAATACCTATATACAAAGTAGTATGACCTATTTAGAGTTCAGATTTTGACAGATTTTTAAGTATCAGTATCAACCCATTAATAAGATTGTCAAAATTAAAACTAACTTTGTCAAATTTTGAAGCAAAATTTGACCAAAATATTTGTGTATGACATTTACAGACAAAATTTCATATTCTTGAAACTTATTAAGATAGTTAGCTAATTAGTGATTCATACCTAGATACTTACTTTTGACTATTATTAGTTTAAGCTTGCAAAAAATTTGAATTTTATAGGTTTCATAATCCATAAGAAATGCATTTTGGCTGAAATTTTGAAAATAATTCTTACTGGTTCTTGAATTGAACTACGACCTAGAGGTCGAAAAGTTCAATTTTTTGACATTTTTTACAAATATTTATCTATTTTGATTCCTTATACTTGGCCAAGATGACATTGGTCCAAATAAGCAATTAGCCCTCTAAATATTCTAAACCAGAATGAAAGTTTTTTTTGCAAGTCTTTGAAAACTAAAAGTCAATGTTTTGTTGACGGAACCAAATGTCTAAATTGTCTAATTAACTCAGCTCAGGTAGTCATAGTCAAGTCTACTGGGTCTGGCTGGCTAATCTCCATAAAAATGAGTAAAAATTACAACATTTCCCAATTTACATAGAATATTTAGGTGATATATCTAATGCTTAGAGAGATACACATTATACATTTTCAAGTGTATTGAGTAAGATTCTGCTGGCCCTTTACCTATATTTCATCTTATCATTTATATTACCACTATGTATCTAGTATAGTGTAGTATAGTTAGTTTGAATAATTTTTGCTCGAAAATCTGGTGGTTTATATCCATTCACCTACTTACCTACTGAATGTGAATAATTTGTATCTTTTTATGCGAACCTTTCCCTTTCTACCCTTATTATATACATACTATATCTATATACCTATGTTATAAGTATCAGTATAATATGCGGAAGTGAATAAGAGTCGAAAAAATAATGATAATAAAAGTGAAGTTTTTTCGAGTTTTTGAGTGTCAGGAAAAATTGTGATGTAAGTCTCCTACCTATATACATAAGTAGGTGTATGTACAATGTACCTACCATACTTTGGCCTATATTTGGCCTATATGGTATGTTCTTAATAAAATTTATAGAAAAATATATCTACAATACTGGTAAAGCCCTTATTACCTACTAAACTACACACAAATATTGCATCAATAAAGGCAAAACAAGTATTTTTCCTTTAAAAAATACCTTTGGATTTAGGTCAAATTCATCCTGTACTATACTGTATAGTAGTAGTAGATATAAGTAATCTAGTAAATGGGTGATTATATAGGTAGATATTTTATGTGATTAATGAAAACGAGAGTTCTTTGTCACGCTTTTGACTCGACCAAGTTCCTCAAAAAATCTTTTGAATTCTTCAAAAATCTTTCGAGTAAACTAATAATATAATACGTAATGCTGCATGTGCAATGATGAGTTTTAAGGGTATTTCCCTTGTTATAAAAATGCAATTTTTCGTGGTTATTTTAGTCCTGATTTGGTAACATCATAATTTGTAAGATTTATCGGTCGCAATTTAAATAGAAGATTTGGATAGATTTTACGCTCGTATACAGACAGATATAATAAAAAATCTAGATTGAATTGAGCAAACTTCAGTACCCTAGTATCTGTAGTAGTAGTATAAGATTTGATTTTAAAATAATTTAGTTTTGTAGAAATTTAGTTTTGTATTCTACTATGTTAGAATATCAAAAAAAGTATATAAATAAAATGCCATATTTATAAAACCATCTTCAGATTTGACAAATTTTTTTTAAAGAGATGAAAATCTAGTAGGTCATTTCAAAGAGTGAGCATATAGGTAATATGACATTTCTATCATTTTTGAGTGATATTTTCAATATTTGTTACTTAATTTTGATGATATTTTTCTATGAAAATGCTAAATAGTATCTATCTTAGGATATGCAATTTCTTTAGGCTTTTAGGACAAAGTTTATTGAAAATTGAATAAATTCAATCAAAACTACCCTTATTACGAATATACATAGATTTTTTAGCTAAAAAAGAACATTTTTCGTATAAAATTATAGTTATTTTAGCTATAATTGAAATTCATTTATAGAGGATATGCGTGTGTATCTGTATGTAGATACATAAAGTTATATTTGTAGTAATAACATTAAGTATAGAGGTAAATGTAAAAACTGAGAACCAAATTTAGAGAACAATTAGATAAGGGGAGTTAAAAGGGTCGTGCGAATTTCGAGCTCATCAAATTTGCAGATAAAACTCTTAAAATTCTCATTTGTGGGGAGAAGAACACACGATTTTTCTTAGCACCCAAATTACTTAACTATTTTTTACTATTACTTGTACCATACAAGTTGTATGTATGTATTACATATATGCAAAATCAAGCAAATTTTTCAAGATAATAGAGTACAATAGAGCATAAACCATTTCCTTTCAATTTTAAAATTTTAAATCATAAAGCACTTGATTAAACCTTTTACTTTTTATGATTTGTCAAGACAAGTAACTGAATCTTTTCGTAATTTAAATTTTTTGAAAACCGATTTAAGTCACCTCCTTTTCGACTCTTTTTCACCCCAAATTTTTTAAATAATTTAACCCCAAAAATGATTAAATTCCCCCTTATTCTTATTAGACAAAATCAAACCCTGGCATAAATATACTTGAAAAATACACTTATTAGTTTATCTTGGCAAAGGGTGTCTGATATATTTTAGAAAAAGGTATATTCTACCCAAAATTTTATGCTGATATGGAAAATACTAGTCCTATAAGTATAAAAGGTCCCTCTATTCGAAAGATTAGGCTCCTAGAATATACATACAAGGTCTACAATTGACCTGATATGCGACCTTAAAGTGACAAAAATCGACCTAAATTTCGGGTAAATTAATAAAATAACCTAACTATTAGTAGCATAAAATTTCATTTATGCTGATTATGCTAAATTATTATGCTGAATTATTACACTAAATTTTATGCTGATTTCTAAAATAATGTAGTCGACATTAAAGTGACGAAATTCACCCCAAATTTGGGGTATCTTTTAATTTTTTAGAAAAAAGTTAGAGTATAATTTTGAAATTTTAGTAATTTTCTGAGATCTTTGTATTTTTACTTGTTTGGACTTGCATTAAAATTAGATTCATATCACTTTTAGCGTATATTCAAAGGTTTAAACCATCCAAATCAGTAGATCTTTTTACACTCGAATACACTTAACAAAAAGTGTAGTTTTTTTGCAAATCTCAAAAAATTAGTAGAAAGGGAAAGGATATACATTATAATGGTTATATAAGTAAATTACAACTTTTTGGATTTAAAATTTTAAAACTGCCCTACATTCCCTGCTCTGCACTCAATGTAAATCTGCCTAAATCCTTTTAATTATTTAATTAGGTAGACTCTTTAATTAATTTTGTGTAAAGCAGAGAAATACACGAATTTTGTATTTAAAATGCCTTATACCACAACTTTATTCAAGTGAAGCTGCTACCTCGTGAAGTTTTTTTTCTTTGAAATTCTAAATGTACTTTTATAAGCTTAGGGCTAACATTGGGTTATGTATAACATTTTAAAATGTATTTAATTAATTATACAAATTTAAGTCATTTAAGTCATTAAGAAACTGTCAACAAACATTACTTCCTGTTCAAATTGCAATTTTTAAGAATTTTTGTCAAAATTTTTTTTTTAATTATTCAAGTTATATAAATTGTGTTATATGATTCAATTCTTATAAGTTTCAGACCTCTAGTTCTAGGCCAACGTGGTATATCTTAATCTGTAGCTCAAAGTCCTAAAATTTCTCAAATTTTACTACCTTTCTTGAGAAATAATTACATTTTTAAAAACTTGAAATCAGCAAAAGTTTTTATAGGTAAAATCATTGATTTAAATGGTCAAAACTTGAATTTTGGCCAAACTTTGCACACTTATATATATGATATAATAGATAGGATTTAGTTATATGAATATGTAATGCACACCTTTATTATACCATACCTAGGTACAAAATATTTTAGCAATTTTCCAAATTCATTCTACTAAATGACCTACCAAATAAGTAAAATTATTGCTCAATTTTTCTTAATTTTTCTTAATTAAACCTAGGCCAGGTAAAGATCGTAATCTCCTACGAGTATACTGATAGATAGTAACCTCATTATTGTGAAATTTTAATAATATATTTATAATTTAATCAAATTTTTCTGATCAAAAAGTCCAGGTTTTGGACTTTTTGATGTCACAATCTGGACACAAATGTGTAAAAATCCAAAAATCCTTCAAATTTCAGTATCTAAAATCTAATAAGGAAATAATATTGAGTATTATTTAGTAGGGTGCTGACTACTACAGTATAAATATGAGTTGCTAATTAGAAGCTCTTAATAAAGCTCTGGACTAATAGACACGTGGACTTTGTATTGATTGACTTTCCTCGATTATTAATTCATAATTTAAAGAGAACATTCGTAAGTATTATTAAGAGCCCACCAGAATAGATATTTATTTTATTTTATTGAACTAAATGAGTTGTAATAAGTAAGTATCTACTATGGGACAAAAAGGGTGTTTTTTCAAATACACAGATAGTTAAAACACAAGTACAAACTTCTACAGGTAAAATAATAACAATTTTACAGTTGAATCTATCTATAAAGTAACACTTTTCGCCAAAAAAGTCTTTTTTTGGAGCTTCAAAAAGTTTAGAATTCAATTTAAATAAAAACTTCAAGGTTTATTCTTTAAATCCGACTTTGAAATCGCTTTAAGATGCTTAAAATCTGTGTAAAATTAAGACAAATTTGGTTTTTCAGAGTCGAATATAATGAATTACTAGATCATAAATTTCATATATCTACAGATAAATAGGCATAAAAAGTTCAGAAAATGACAAGAATATAGGTCTAAAAAACTATTTTTGGCTTTAATTTTGCTTGTAATGTATGAGATAAATTAGGTTTTTCAGAGCTGAATATAAAGAATTACAGATTCATAAATTCTTTATCAGATAAAAAATATGAGAATACGACAAAAATTTTGAAAATGAAAAAATTTGCCTTTTATAATGCACAGTCAAAATTTCAGACCTCAGGCTCATTTTTGGGAATATCAATATACTGATATGCTAATAATAGGTTTGATTTTTTAGGATACTTTATAGAGAAAACCAGCTGTAATTTGAAAATCTAGTTTGTATTTCATTCCCCTTTTTTGCATTTTTTTGGTTTCGATTCTGGTCTAGGCCTAGGGTTAATAAGTAAGTGAGTATAGGATAGGGGTATAAAATAATTTTTTTACTATTTATTACTCATTTATTATGCCTACCTTAATGTTTATGAATTTGAGCTAGTACCCCATTACTCTTACACAGGGTTTCAAATTTCGAATTTCAAAAGGGCTGGTTTGAGGACTTTTGTAAAAACTTGTGTTTATCTAAAAAAAATTGTAAATGACAAAATTTGTATGTATTATGTTAATGAGCAGATTTGTTTTGAATTTTGAGTTTTGGCGTCTGTCTAGCATAGGGTACTTTACAAGGCCTTTTATAAGCCTTATAAACTAAATTAGACGATTTTTGACCTATAAAACTTATAGTTATTATTCAAATTAATTTCAACCTATAGTTTATGGTCAATTTGGACCATATTTGTTTTATAATTTAGAACTTTAAGTTATTTCTAACAGGTCAAATTGTCTTAAAATTTATAAAAAAGATTAGCAATATTCATTTCTGCTCGTAAGGTAAATGCTCTAGAAACATTTTAAGGACTATAGATAGAACAATTTTGACTCATTTTTAGAATCATTTAATGGCAAGAATCTTTGTCTGAAAAACTAGATTTTGCTTTCAATTTTGCCTATAATGTATTTTCTACACCTTAATGTAAAATTGCTAAAAATTTGGTTTTTCAGTGCTGAATATAAGAATTACAAGGTCAAAAGTATCATAGAAAGATGAAAAAAGGTCAAAAATTGCAAAAATTCAAGGCTGAAAAACTCTATTAACTTTTAATTTTCTTATAATTTGTGTACATTTGAGATAAATTGGATTTTTCAGAGCTGAACATCGTAAATAAGGAGGTATAAATGGCTCGTAAATGCAAAATAAATGTCTGATTTTGAGGTTTTTAATCAGAGGTTGCGAGCTAAAAATTTGAAAAAAAGAGTTGTAAGGTATAATTTTTATGGAATAAAGAAGCTAGAAAATTTAAATTGAATTCAATTAGGTAAATAATGCTAGAGCTCCTAGAATTCTAGACTCAATTATTCTATAAGGTATAATCTTACCTTTAGGTATATTAGAATAATAATTTTATAAATTTTATTTAATTTGAGATATTTAACTAGTCCAGCAGAGTCCAGACTTGATGGTAGGTCTTGAAAATGATCGAAAAGTACCTACTTAATAAAATTAATCATACCATTAGATTGAATACTTATCTACCTGTGCGAGACCACTTAATATAATTATCATAAAACTCATATATAATATATCGACCAATTTTAATTTTTTTTTCTGAAAAAAAGATCTAGTAAATGTTTGTTAGCGTGTCGTAAATTCACCCCTTGGTCGAAATAATTCTTGTAGTAAATTTCCCCGGAGAATCCCAAATTTCAGGTAAAATACCGAGTTTTACAAGGTCAAAAGCTCTTAAAATATCAGTTCTGGTTTAATTAATTAATTAATTAATTTAATTGTTCTGGTTTAATTCAAGTAGATACTTGTGATTATAAAAGCGTTCGAATTTCCTAAAATTGACCTTAATTTTGAGACAAAATTTTAAAATGCGACCAGAAATCCAGCCTAAATTTTCGAATATATACGGTCAAAAATTTTGCAAATGTGGCCAAAATCTGACTTAAAAATGTATTTAAAGTGCATTAAGGGGTATTAACTGATTATGAAAAGTAAGTAACTAAAGTTGGCTTCTAAACAAGGCAAAGGTACATATCATTCGATAGAGCTAATCGAGCTCTATCGGAATCGGAATATTCGGCTATCTAAATACATAGCCGAATTTCGGCTATCCAAATACACAGCCGAATTTCGGCTATCCAAATACACAGCCGAATTTCGGCTATCCAAATACACAGCCGAATTTCGGCTATC
>JAQIXA010002880.1:0-15948 GCA_034699045.1 Nanhermannia cf. coronata Gr-Ori-00579 | reverse complement strand
TCTTACACCGGTCCATTCTTACACCGGTCCATTCTTGCACCGGTCCTAAATAAACCGGTCCCATATTACCGTATTTCCAAAAAAGGTTATCCAAATCCAAATAAGGTCATATTTCACAACCAAATAAAGTATAAAACGATTAGGCTGGAACTTGGAACTTGGACTATAGGCTGTAAGTGCAATTTTTTATAGATTTTTTTTACTTTATAGAGAAATTTCGCCGAGATTTTTAAGATATTCTGATAGGATTTGCAATTTTTTGCAAATCTCAAGCCCTTACACTTACACTTACACTTACGAGTATAGCCTATAGCTTGTGGCTATTTAAATTTATTACGAGATCGTAAAAAAGTTCAATTAGCCCAACTTAAGAACTCTATCTATATTATCTCCATTATTAAGGTATGTGTTTAATCTCAAATCTTGTGGTTTTTATCTTGGGCAAATGTCAATATCTTACTATGTACTATGTATATTTATCTATAATTGTATATGGATACTAATCAAAGTAAGGCAATAAACTGCGAAATAGGTAAGTAAACAATGCAAAACATAATTAAACTCTTGAGAAATATCTTTTCAATTTATTTTTTTTTTTACTTTTAAGTTACCTACTAGTACTTAGCTCAGTCAAAAGCTCAAGAAAATATACATAAATGAACATGGTTGTTTCTTTAAATTAACTTTTAAAGTACCCTTATTAGAGTCCTTAAAGTGCTTTTGATTTTTTGTATTTATATAAAAATTAGATAGCAAATTTTATAAATTATTCATCTTGATTTGAGTTTCCATTTCCGTTGAGTCGAGAGCTTGTTCTGCCTTGACCTATCCCTAAAATCGACAAAAATAAATAATTACAGTTTGTTTACAGCAAACTTTGAAATTTTGACCGACTTTTTAAGAGCCCGAGTTTTTAAAATTTTTCTTAATTTACCGAATCTATTTGAGAAAGGGTAACCAGTTCCTCTTTGTCCGGCTAACCCTGTATTATATCCAGCTAAAATTTACAAAAAAATTTAAATTTCGAGCAAAATTTTTATAAATTCATAGCAAATCAACTATCTCTATTGATTTCTAATCTTCGAAATTAGAAATATCGACCATAATTAAAATTTTGGAAAATTTGGTTATCATTTTAGCTCTTAAAAAATAATTTTAGTGATTAATAAGGGAAGCATTTTTAAGTATGGATTAAAAGGTTAAGTTAAGGTTTAGGGCTACTTTATGCAGTAAATTCGATAGACTTCCAGGTAAATTGAAATTGCGGACCAAAATAATTACACGATCTCATTTTATTTTGGCAAAACGGATTTTATGCAAAAATGTTGATTTTGATTTCAACTTTCCCTTTAATATAGATAGAATCGAGTAGTTTTGGTCCGCGATTTCAAATTAATTGGTTAAATAACTGATTTACTTTATAAGATATGTAGTTATGTAGTTATGTTTTTTTGTATTTTTTTAAAATTACCAGCAGCTAAAGGGTTAGAGTAAGGGTTTAGCAATGTTTGAGTGAGCACTGGGTTCGAGCCGAGGAAACCACGACCTCCGGACAAAAGTAGAGGATTCAGACCCCCCAGCCCTCCTGCTGACGACAAGTAGGGATTTCCGTAGAGACCGCCGGAGAGCTGGCCGTAAGGGTCGAGATAGGAGGGTGACAAGCCTTGACCTTGACCCACAAGACCTGAGTATTGACCTTGAAGGCCTAAACCGCCGAATCCTCCTAAACCGAGTCCTCCAAGACCTCCTAGACCGCCGAATCCTAGTCCACCAAGGCCACCTTTAAATAAGCCAAAAATATAAGTCAGAGTTCAATTAGAATCTCACAAGGTAAGGTCATCCATTGTGGGCTCAAGAATGAAAACTGACACCTACTCAAGAAATGTAAAAACCAAATTCATATTTTCGTTTTTAGAAAATTGTTTTTAGAAAAACATCAAAAATTTAGAAATTTCAGAATCAATTTTCATTTGAAATTATCGTTTTTTGAGATTTAAACAAAAATTTAAATTTTTCAGGATTTTTAGGTTTACTCTCTCTCATTCGATATACCTTGTGAGTTATCTATCTTAATCTTAATGTATATCTATTGAAACCTTGAAAAGCATATGGATTTCCGATCCCACCGCCAAGACCTCCAAGACCTTGACCTGACAATTGTTGCTGGTAGAGGGCAGCTTGTAGATTATTCCCTCCAAGTAAGCCTTGTTGCTGATTGTAACCTTTTTATAAATTTTATTGATTGGTATTTCAAAACCAAAAAATTTAGCCCACCTAGCCCACCTAGCCCACCTAATCCTCCAAGACCCTGCTGTTGATTCAGAAAAGATCCTCCGCCTAAATTTGTAAGACCACCTCCTTTAAGAAAATTTTTAAAGTTTAACTTCATTTCAACTAATTACTGCACTGATATTAAAACCTCCTAAAAGATTCTGTCCTTGAGCCCCAAGAAATTGATTGGAAAGGCCTTGAGCACTCGAGTCTGGATCCTCCAGACCATTAAAAAGTTCTCCAGGTCGATTTCCCTGTGAAAAAAAATTGTCAAATATGAGTCAAATTCCAGAGGATATGAAAAAAATTGCATAAATGAATTAAAGTCTCTTTTTCACTCTATTTGTGGTCAGTCAAGTGTTAAATAACCCATTAAATCAGTATCAGTAATACTGATAATTTAATGTATCTCGTATTGTTATCAGTGCAAGTTTGATAGTCTCAATAAAAAGTTAGCTCAAGTACAAGCAATTCAACCAAAATAGGGATGAAATTAAACTTGAGTCATTTTTTTCTAGAATTCGTTCAAAATGTACTTAAAATACCTAAAATATACCTAGGTTAAATTTAAAAAAAGCCATTTACTTTCAAAAGATGTGACATTCCGATAAATTGACTTTTAGTTGAACTCCAGGAAGATTCATTTACTTTAATTTCAAATTAAAGCTAAAAAATCAATTTTTTCTCATATTTGAAAAAGTCCAGAAAGTTAGAAGATTTTGAGTTTATTTATATGTACGTAGTAGGGGTAGATTAGGAATAGTTCAGGAACAGGAAACTTTAATTTGGCTTTACATATACGTGTAGATATAAAATTTTGAGGTCAAAACAACAGCTATAGTTTATTCCAAAAACCTTTACGAATTATCCCTAATCTACCAATTTATGTAAATAATCTAAGTTTTTTTAATGTATATTTTGTGCTTTAGTTTCAGTTTGCAATGGATTTGGCTCGAGCTTGGTAATTGACAAATATTGACAAGATTTTTGATTGCCGGAATTTTCGGGGTACTTTTTGAAAATACTAGTAGGGGTATTTTCAATACTATACTCGTAAGAGGTATGGATAGTTTGACACACCGAAAACATTTCTTAAAGATTATCTTTAGATACTTTAACTAGATATTAATTAAGTCAAACTGCTTTTATTAGACTACCGATGTATGTAATTCTTAAAATTAGAAATATTTTGTCCAATAAAATGTCGGTACCCACGTACATAATATCTATTGTGAGGGAAAGGTCTTACAGGTCTTAGCCTTTGGGGTCTTTGGGGTCTTGAGGGTGTCTCATTCTCCTTCTCGTTGTCATCATCATCGTCATCTCGACCCCTTGTCCTTTTCCCATCTGTTTCCCAGACCAAAAAACCCAAACATAGGGTCACTAATAGAACCGTCAGCAGCTGGAATATGACAAAAAATGATCAAAAAATGCTCAAAAAATGCTCAAAAAACAGTTTTTGATGTTTGAACTGGACAGGTTTTATTCGAATGAACCAGGAAATGTCCATTTGACTTGACTTTTTTTATCTATATTTTGATATCCAAGATATTTTCAAATAATTTCAAAAAAATTTCAGATCAAATGAGCAAACAGGTTTTCCTAAACTCAAATATCTATTAAGATTGAAATATCTATTTGTGAATATTTGGAAAAATTTGACTGTTTAAAAGCTCAATTATTAAGGTAGGTTTATTTTGGGCTCAAAAATTGTGAAATCCAGGATTTCATGTGTAAACTATGTAGCTATTTAAGGATTAAAGGAAAGGTCTAAAAAATACCAGGGAAATGGCAGTGATTCTAGACCAATTCTTTGACAGAAATGATACCTTCTGATTCCCACCAAGTCCTCTTGATCTGGACGATCTCATTTTGATAATTTTTTTATAAAATAATTAATCACTAATTATAAATATTTTGCACTAATTTTTGTCAAAAACAGAATGATTAATGGCTCACAGAATGAGTTGGCAAAAGGGTCTTATATAGATGAACCTATGACTCAAAAAAGTGCAAAAAATTATTTGCAAACACTTGAGATTTGAGTGAAATTATACCTAGACATTAACCCCATTCTTTTCTGACAAATTACAAAAATGAGTAAGAAACATTGAAACTTTTTACTTGTATAGAAAAGACACACAAGTCCTGAAGGGATTTGTACATTTTTAAACATAAAAAAAGCTCAAAAATAAAAAAAAAAGTATTTGGGCAATTTTACATGGACGTGACCTGACTAATTAAATGTCACCAGTTTGTCAATTTTGGTTGCTTTTTAGCCTAGGACAAACCTTTGTTTAAATTACTCAATTTTTTATTTTTTCTTATTTACCGAGTGTTTGTATGTACAAGTATTTAGCAGTTATGAATTCTCACTTTAGATATATCACCTCTTGAGCTCGAGCTAAAATTTCCCAAAATTTTGAAATAATCTTAAGAATCTTAAATTCTCAAAAATGGTCGAATAAAGTGGTCAAAATTTTGAAAATTTCGAAAGTGTATGCATTTTGTAATTTTGACCCAAAAAAGGGCAAAACAGGCACATGAATTTTGCAAAATTTTAGCAAATTTTAACTAAAAACATTCAAAAAAATAATAATCCAATTCAGTTTCTTGAGAACTTTTGAAATTTTTGACTCAAAAAATGTCGTAAAAAAACCTACAGCCTACAAATTCCGATTTTAAACTTTTTGGCTAAAAAAGGTCGACAATTTATATCTACAATTCTAAAAATTTCTGAAATTTTTGGATTCAAAAAAGGTCCAAAAAGTTGGAAAAATCTCATATAAAACCCTATTTTAAAACATTTTGTAAATTTTGGCCCAGAAAAGGGCACAACAGGTGAATAAAATCTTGAAAATTTTAGCAATTTTTACCCAAAAACATTCAAAAAATTAATCCAATTCGGTCTACTCAAAAACTTTTGAAAATTTTGACCAAAAAAATGTCGTAAAAATTACTAACAATCTACAAATTCTGATTTTAAAACATTTTGAAATTTTTGGTTGAAAAAGGACTAAAAAAGTAACTGCAATTTAGGACATTTCTTTGAATTTTTGACCTAATTTTGAAATTTTTGACTCAAAAATGGTCAAAATTTGTGCCTATATTATCAAAAATTAAAATTTTTTACAAATTATGATACAAAAAGCTCAAAAAAAACCTAAAATTCCGAAATTTTTTGTAATTTTTGAACTGAAAAAGTCAATATGGTGAGCTTCTCATCTTTCCAAAATCGTTTTTTCAAGTCATTAAAAGAAATCCAAAGTAAAGAAGTCGATTGTCAGGTCCTACTGTATACCATTATGTGCATTTTAAAATTAAAAATTTTTAAACTTGCAAAATGTAAACGTGCCAAGTTTAAGAATGTGATTTAAAAGTGAGGAAAAAAACTTCAAATTAGTACAAGATCCAGCCTTTAAGGCTCATTTAACGCATTTTTTTGGTCATAAAAAAGTAAACTGTCATTCTAGACTACAGAATCATATTAATAGGTTTATACCTTATATTATAGGTACTTATAAGATAAGATAGGCCTATTATATTTAAAAAAGCAAAAAATTTAATAACTTTAATAAAATAATCAGTTTGACAGTTTGGCCACGGAAATTAAACCGGAAATATGCAAAAAAAATGACTTGATTATGCAATTCAAAGTACAATGTGTTATTTGTATAATTAATTAATGGCACATATTTAATCTCATCCCTATTTTGGTTGAATTTACCCCTATATTTTTGGCCTAAAGGATCTCTTTCAGACCTTTATTATGTTAGACCCAATATAAAGAATAAAGACCCAAAAGCCCATTAAATATCCTGTATGAAAGTACCCTAATTTTTTTTTAAATTCCAATCTAACCCAACCCAAACTACACTATCAGTAATCTAAAATAATTTGGATTACTTTCACACCGAATACCGGTAAAGTTAGACCTAAAATATAGAGGTAAATTCAACTAAAATAGGGAGTAATTAAACTTGAGCCTTAATTAATTACCTACATATTCAAATTAAGACAATTTTTAGCTACAATATACAGATACTCGTATGCAAAATTAGGAAACAAGTTTTCAAATATTTTTTTTCAAGATTGAGACTATTTTTTTTTAGAAAAATATCATCCTTTGCTTAGAACTTATCTAATTTTGAGGCAATACTCGTAAATAGTGTAGTTTATCTACATATTCATATTGAAATACAGAATAAGTGATTATTATTTCAACATTAAGTTTAATTCATCGGCTTTTTGCTTCCACAAGAAGATAGAACTCAGCCAACTATCCATAGAAAAGTATCCAAAATACTACAACATACTACTGTATGACAGACTCATACAAAATGTAAAGTTCAATGTAAATGTGTGTATTTAGAAAGATATAGAAAAATTTATATTTAGATATTTTAATTTTTATATGTAGGTACTTTTACCTGTACCTTTTATACACTCGTATATACGAGTGTATTCTAATTTCAAATGAAGTTTACAAATTTAAAAAAATATGCTTCATAAAGTGATATGATAGAACCTATCAGATAGATACTCCAATATTTTGTTTAAAGATTAGAAAAAGAGCATTTTAAAAATGAAATAATGAATCTCTCAAGGAAAAGAAAGACCTTATTTTATTTATACATACAGGCCTTATAAGTAGTGTTGACTGTTTCAAAAATTATGAGCTTTGAAATCTCAAAATTTCTGCTTTTATACGATTTATTTTTAATTTATTCATGAGATAAAAACATACTTCTCTTTAGCTTTAGATAATGTATCTACATCCAGAGGTATTGAGCAGAAAAAAATTTACTTATCTTTAAACTAGAGAGGCATTTTCTTATCTTTTGAAAAATTTAAATCGATTCAAAATAATCAAATACAGCTTTTATCATTATTCAAACAAATACCAGAATTATGGTATCATATCTTATCTTAAATTGAACTTTATAGAGGTCTGAATTTGACTAACGAAATTTTTTGAAAAATATACAAGTCTAGCTGGGATATTTTTAGGCATTATTACGGAGTAATTCAAAATACAAATCTCAAAATCTTTCAAATTCCAATCATTTAAAAAAGTAGTGAAATTTTGTCAATTAATTTCGATAAAGTTGCTTAATTTTGGCTTGCATGGCCCTTTATAATGAATAAAATCCCACAAAATTGCTATTAATGGTAATGATAGTCAATTTAGGTATACACTGTAGGTATCTTTTGATATTTTCGATCAAAATTTCAGTAAGATTTGGGCTTGAAAAATTTCAAAAAATGTGTATTTTCTAACGGCGGCTCCGATTTAATCTCATTCCTTTTTTGCTTGAATTTACACCAAAATCTCCAATTCCATAAATCTATCTTTAAAAAAATCTACAATGTCCAAAATTTCCAAAAATCCAAAATCTCCAATAAATATCTCTGTACTTCCTAAATTTTTGTTTTTTAAAGTAGTAAAGTAGCATGTTAGTAGGTAACTCTAAAAATACAATTTAGGAATTAGAGATATTAATTGGAGATTTTGGGCTTTGGAGATTTTAGAAATTGAGATTTTTTTGGAGATTTTTCGAGTGTGAATCATGAAATTAACCCAAAATTTTTCAAATTCTAACCTAACCTAAACTAAAAAAATGGATTTAATTTCATAGCATGGGTTATAGACTAAATATACTTTGTATAGGGGTAAATTCAACCAAAATAGGGATGAAATTAAACACATGTCTATAATAATCTGAATTAACAATCCGTTTTGACAGTTTTTGCCTACTCAAATTAAGCCGGAAATTACTAAATATGAAATTTTTACTTTCGATTATGTAATACTCGTATTACAGTATACTTATTTACTTACTTGCTTATGTAGGTACTTTTGCTTTGTTTGTATACTTAATTAATTAATTACATATTTAAATTAAGACAATTGGAACAATGGACGACTTCTGTGTGTTTAGGAAACGAGTTCTTATAGTTTATTTTATTCTTTTGTAAAATAATTATAAAAATGCGAGTAAATAGATTTAAAGTACAAGTATCAACAAGAGTTATATAAAAGGGAAAAATTAAAAAATAATGGTAGGCACAAAAAAGTTGTATTTTTTTTGAAGAAAAGTCTTCATTTTTTGACATTGATGTAGTTTTTCTTATATTTTGGCATGATTTTAGTAGACACCATGTCCAGCATAACCACCATATCCTACACCAGGATAGCCAGCACCAGCATACTATAGGAAATTTCAAATTTTGTAAAAATTTTGCAAAAATTTCTGAGAATTTCTGAGAATTATTTAGAATTTTTGAGTATTTTTATAATTACGCCATGTCCCAAGTGTCCAGCATGACCTAGATGACCTCCTAGATGACCAGCGTGACCTAAATGACCTCCCAAATGACCTCCATACTACAATAGGTAAAATAATTGGTCAAATTTGGCCCGTCTAACTCAAAATTTTCTAAAATTTGTCTAAATTACCCCATGACCTCCATAAGCTAGCGGAGCAGCAGCGTATCCCTATTTAAAAAATTTTAAAATTATATTATTTGTGAATTTTTTGTGCATTTTCATACATGGTGACCACCATATCCATGACCACCATATCCATGACCAAGATGTCCAGCATGGGCAATTCCATGTCCAGCATGACCATACTAGAATTTGTAAATTTTTTAAAAAATTTCAAGAATTTTTTGAGAATTTTTTGATTATAATTACCCCATGAGCGGCAATGACTGGGCCAACTGGGCCAGAATTATGAGCGTATGCAACTGCGGCTGGTTTGGCAACTGCTGTCAAAATTGATTAAAATTTAGAATTATTACAACTTTTTTTGCGAAATTTTGCGAAATTGCTAAATTTTGCGAAATTTAGTACTAGAACTAGATAATATAAGCTAGCTCGATTGACTTTTTTCAAAAAGGACTTGTTTTGATGCCAAAATTTTGCAAAAAATTTACCTGCAACTGGAGCATAACCTCCAGCATAACCTCCATGATGTCCCAAATGACCTCCATGATGACCTAAGTGGTGTCCTCCATAGCCGGCATGAACAACTGGGGCTATTTTAGACAAATTTCAAAAATGTAAGATTGTAAATTTTTTTTAGAAATTTTGATTTCTTACCAGCAACAACGGCTTTTTTGACTGCATGAACAGCGGGAGCTGAATTGTGAACTGTTGCTTGAAATCCGTGGATTGGATCTGGAAAATATCAAATTATTTTTCAAAATATGAAATTTTTGAAAAATTTTGTAAATTACCTGCAACATAGTCTACAGTCCTTACTACACCATCAGGTTGAAGAAGCTAATTTTAGAATATTTTTTTAGAAAATTGATATTTTCAAGTGGAATTTCTTACGGAATATTGTCCTTTGACTACTCCACCACTGTAAAAACAGAAACAGAATTTTAGTTTTAATTAGTACCCTAGTAGTAATTCTAGAAGTAAGGGTAGATTAGAGATAGTTAGGAAAATTTTTTAATATTCTGACAGCCTGTTACATAAGGCAGGTGTTATTCTGACCATTTATATTCTACAGATATATCTACGATAGATATATAGTCAAGATATTCCCAAATTTCATGCAAATTTCATGTCAAATTAATAACTGGTTCAGCCGATATCATGTTCAAACAAAAATGTTTCCAAACTATCCTTAATCTACCCCTGCCCCTACTGTAATATCATACAAAAGACATAAGGCAACAGAACCATTTAATTTCATTTAAAATTAAAATTTTGTCTAAAATTTCAGACAATTTGGTCAAACAAAATGTTTAGGTTGAAAAATTTCTGAAATTTTGATCAAAAAGTTTGTCCATAAATTAGAGCTTGTAAAAATACTTGAAAAATGATTAGGTACATAATATTATTACACATAATCGGGTCATTCTACACCTTATTTTCTGTCTGTCGATTATTTTCAAATGAAATTATAATAGTAGTTAAGGTAATATACAAGAAAGACTTACTCTCTGGTTTCAGATGCGGATTTTTTATCACCAGTAAGGGCATCAGCAACACCATAACTGTAGCTGTATTTTGGGTATGCCTAACCATAATAAAGTAGCATTTTAAAATTTTGAAATTTTTTCGATATTTTGTATTTATTTGAAATTTTAAATGACTTCAGTTTAATCTCATCTCTATTTTGGTTAAATTTACCCCTATATTTTTGGTATAACTCTACACCTGTAGGAAATTCACCCAAATTTGTTTTAGTTTAGTTTAGGTTAGGAGTTTAAAAAAATTTGGTTTAATTTCATAACTAGTTGAAGTTGGACCATAAAATAAAGGGATAAATTCAACCAAAATAGAGATGAGATTAAATCAGAGCCTTTTAGTATATCCTTACGTAATAATCGGCATGTCCAATGACTGGTGGAGCTGCTAATGAGGATCCTGCCAAAAGAACTAGTCCGAATATCTGGAAAAAAATCAAAGATCCAAATTTCAAACAAAAATCTCAAACTTTCCAAATTTTTTTCGAAAATTTTCAAATGATCCAAAAATCCAAAAATTTCGAAAATTTCAACTTAAAACAACACAAAAATTTACACAAGCATAAATTATAAAGGCCAAAATCTCAAGCTAAAATCCCGAGCTAAAATCTTGATTACACTTCAACAATCACAAATTTTTGGAAATTTTTCGCAAATTTTTCAAATCCAAATCCAAATAAAAGTGAATAAGGTTTTGAGTATCTGGTTAGCTGTATGTAGGCTGTACCTGAATTATAGAGACCATTTTTGATGTAAAAAAATTGTAAAAAATTGTAAAAATAGACAAGTAGGTAATTTGAAAAAAAGTGAGGTGATATCTCTGGGTTCGGTCTTTGGATGCAAATGAGGTAATAATTGAACCCCTTGGCTCTTATATAGCTCGGTTCAATTACAATTACAATTCAGACAATTTGCAATTTACAATTTATAAAATTTACAATAATAGTCTCAAGTATGTATAGGTATCTAAAATAATAGAATAGGTAAATATGTACATATTATAGGTACTTACGATTATGTATAACGTATAGCTAATAAATTTATTTTTGAAAAAAAAGCATTGGGCCATGGGTACGCTCTGGTACTCGCCAATTCAGAACCTCTATATAAAGTACCTATACTTAATATTACAATTCTATTCTGACCAAATCAATGTCCATATATCAGTTGGTATTATTTTGTATCTAATAACATGTACCTACATTTAAGACCTTTTAAAAGTAACCAATGTATATCAAGTCTATTATAAAGGGTTATACCTGTTTATTTGTGTTTTTATTTACAAATTCCCAGCCTTCATAAGTACTATTAGTTTAGTAGGTAGATAGGTATAGTAAAAGTTTGAGTCATTGTCTTTGAAAAAATTTCATTCATTCATTTCATTAGACTAAATTTATAAGAATTTTATAATTATCGACCAAGGGGGTTCTGCTCATTTTATAATACCTAAAAATTAGGCCAAAATGTACAAAGCCAAAATGTCAAAATTTTATAGGATACTTAGAATACAATCTATGTATTTTAAACTAGGATTTTACCTAAACTAGGATTTAAGATTATTGATATAGAGGACAAAATTCCAATTTTGAAAAGTATCTGATCTGTTTAAATCATTCAAAAATTTCAAATTTTTCAAAGTTTATATTACAAATTGGAGTTTTAAAGGAAAGATTTGCCTTTTTAAATTTTTAGATCCAATGATACCAAAGTATCTATCTACGAAGAATATAGATATAAAAATTTCAGGTCTAAACAGGCTTTCTAAATTCCTAAAAATATCCGAATTATCACTAATCTACCCTTAATATCCATCCTTTTTGCTTAGTTTTGGTCAGAATTTTCAGAATTTTGATATTTTCAGTAGGACTTTAGAAATTTAGAATATATTATCGTACAGATACTCTTGTAAATTGCAATTCGACACTTTTGTTTTAGACATAGATAGATCCTTAATTAATATGATTCAAAATACCTGTATTTAAATGCCTAAAAAACCCAATTCATACATAACAAGTTATAGTTCTATAAGATACTTCAAATTCTAAAGCAAAAAAGACATGGTATTGAGTATTGGGCGAGAAATAGAAAAAAATTTCACGAACTTGCCATTTTTTTCTCTATTTTTGTATTTTTTGGGAGTTGGCTTTTGTTTTTTAAATCTCATAAGGATAATTAACTGCTATGTTGGTGGTGTGCAAAACCACAATTAAATCTAATAAAGGTCACTAACAAGAAATTGCACACTTTTTAGCTCCTTATACTTTTTTACTACAGACTTACCTAATACTCTAATTTAAGTGGTGATACTTTGTAATACAGATACACTTGGCTAGATTCTCGATATTTTTGTTCGTGTGTGCTATACTTGAGTTCCCTACCCTACACCTACTTATATTCAAAGCTTGGTATTTTCTTATAATATTCAATTTGAAATCCAAGATATTGTTCAATCGCTATATACTATAAGTATATAGCGAAATCTAGGTTTTCAAACTTAAATTTCAAAGAATCCCAAGAATCCCAAATATCAAAATTTTTTGGAAATAGTAAAAGCAATATTTTGGCCAAGCTTGCATTTAGATATGATATTCAAATTTCCAAAAATTTGTCAAGTCTATTTTTTTGAGAATAGAGACGATTTTTTTTAAATTTTGGGCTTGGTTTGCAGGAAATACACCCAAAAAATTGCATCAAAAGTCCACTGAAAACCATCAAAAAGAGCTCGAAATGTTGTAAAAATATCTCAACTGTATATTCAATACCTTTTTAGTCAAAAATATCAAGTTTTTTAAAGAAATTTTGCCTAAAAAGTGAGTCTAATGGTAGGTATTTCAAGCAGAATTTTAAAATAAAAAATGCTCCTTTTTATGAAATTCACCATGTACCAAAAAATACTCTAAATTTTTCTAAATTTTGCAAAATTTTTGACCAAAAGGAGTCTGAAACAGAGGCTAATCTCGAAAATTTGAATTTTCCAATTAGCTATATTAAAAGTAAAAAGTTAGTATTTTCATAAATTGTAAAATTTTTGAAATTTTTTGAGATTTTGCTCAAGATTTTCTAAATAATTGCGGAATAAACCATTTTTTTACTCAATGATCTAGACCTTACAAGTCAAGACTATGATTGTGCAAAATTTGGCCAAAATTTTGCACAATAATGCTCGACAGACAGGCACTATAGAGCTCCAAAGTCAAAAAAACCACAAGAATTGAAGTCGTACATTTCTAGTGCAAAAGTCTGAATATTTTTCCACTTGAGAGATTTCAAATTCTCGTATTGTTATTCCATTGTTTTTGCAATAATTGGTGCTAATCTTAAGTCTAAAGTCTTAAACTAAAGGTATTTTACTACCTATAGTTTAATATGTATTTAGGCATACAGAATGATATATTTTTGAAGTATCATTTCCTTGAAAAAAAAGGTTTAAATTTAAGATTTGGGCTGTCTCACTTACCCTTTGATTTATTACCCTTTTTTCTTGATTTCTTGTATTTGAATTTATTTGGGCTTTTGAGTGAGTTTGAAAGGAAAAGTGCAAAATGATCACGATTCTACAAAACTTTGATTTTTATTTCTTTATTTATGCAATTTGCCATTCACTAATTCATTCACATGTATTTGTATAGGGGTAGATTTGTGATAGTTCGGCAATGTTTATAAAATTTGGATAGTCTGTTATCTGATAAACCAATCTTGAGAATAACTTGGCAATCAATACACATAGTTATAGAAATTTCCGCTCAAAATCGACCGATTATTTCATGACATTTGGTTGTATTCTATTTCATTTAGGTTCAAATATAAATGGTTTTTCAAAACTGAATACTCGACTGAATAATTTTTCTAAATTTTTCTTAAAATTTTGAAAACTTTGGACTTTGGCACAGAGGGCTAGACATAAAATGTAAATATGATTTGACATTTTGAAGGATACAGGGCGCAATTATCTCAAGTCAAAAGGTCAAATTAAGAACCCTATTAGGTAGGACTCAAATTGAATAGATTTTAAAAGACCAAAATTTCCTACCGAAGCCTTAAAATGTCCGAGGACTTTTTATGGCTTTCATTTTACTCATTTTTCGCCTCATCATGTGCATTATCATTTTTGTATTCGAATTTTTTTCAAAATAATAAATTTGAATAATTTGAATAATTCTGCTGGTGTAGTTTAGAGCATTCTTTTTATCCCCATGGGTTCACAAAGGATTTTGTTTTAGAAAAAAGTCTCAAAACAGGGGTGTGTTTTGATTTGTCAAATTGTCAATTGTCAACTTTTTCTTGTCAATTTGCACTTGTCATGCAAAGTAAAAATGCAAAGCGTTTTAATTAGAATCATGGAAACTTGTCAAAAATTTTTGCCAATTGACAATTTGACAAGAAAAAAATTGACACTTTTTCTATTGACAATAATTTCAAAAATATTTTACCTAACAAAGTCATTTTTTAAATCTATTTAGAAATGGTAAAAGATCAATCCAATCAAGGTCAAATTAGCAAATCAAATTATAATATTTAAATTAGCTAGGTAGGTACCTATTTAAAAAAAATATCATAAAATTCGTTGAATGATCCAACCTTTATGATTTTAAATGAGTGAAATGCAAAATTGCATTATACGAACTTGAATACGATTACATTTTTGAGACTTTAAAAATTTGTAATCGTAATTGTAATTCAATTACAAAAAATCTAATTGTTGTAACATATATGATATCGTATTTCATAATTATATTTCTGAGAAATTGGAAATTTTTGAAAGATTTATTAGTCTTTATAAAGGCAATGAAATTTTAAATAGGTACCTAACGAGTATAAGATACGTTAAATCTAAACTACACTATTATGTAGGTAAATAGAATTTACCTTTTTACGTTTACCTAGATAAACGATAAATTTAGGTTAGTTTAACATACCCTACCTAACTCCAACCTAACTGAATTATCGATAATATCGTGAAGTTTGAAACACTCTTGAACGAGATCTAAGACCTGTGCCTAGTAGGTAATTCTAACTATTTTCAAACAATCGGTTTGAAAATGGTTAAAAATTCGAGAAATTTTTCAAAAAAGCCAAACAATATAATTTAACTTTATAGGTACCAAGTAAGCCCTCTTATCATGATCACAAAATCTTTCTTTCATGTTGTATGATCATTGAGTAAATCTAATGGCGGAATTCTTATCGATTTCAAGTTATCGATTTCAAAATTTTGAAAATTTGAAACATTTTAAATCTCTTCAAAATATTGTTTTTGTTGAAAATATCTACATACCTACATAATACGAGTATTCTAAATAATATATAATATTTACGAGTACCCTACCATTATAACGATCGTTAATTTCAAGGTACATTTCATGTTCTAACATAATTTTCATAATTTAACATCAATTTCTGATATAATTCTCCGAAATTTTTCAAAAAGATTTGATATTTTTAAATATTTTGAAAAAATAAAAGCCGAAAAATTTTAAGACCTTTTTGACCTTCATAAATCCATGATTGTGTATGTTCCTACATACAAAACTTACAAAATTACATATATTTACAATTTAACATCGATTTCATAAATAATTTTCCACAAGTGCTTAACCTTTTTAGCTTTAACTTAGCATTTTTGAAAATATAAAAGTCAAAGTATCTCTTGTCAAAATTTCGTTGACAAGTTGACAATTTGCAAAATTT
>JAQIXA010002879.1:0-15950 GCA_034699045.1 Nanhermannia cf. coronata Gr-Ori-00579 | reverse complement strand
TAAAAAATCTCATATTTCTCAATAATAGAGGCGAAAAAACTCATTAAATAACCACTTCCTCATCTTATTACTTTATATACCTATATTACTTTAATATGTAAGAATTTCTTTATTTTTAGGAAAAAAATAACTTGTTCTACCTATTTAGGATATTTATACATACCTAAATAAATCTTGAAAATAGGCTTTTCTGATCTTTAAGACTTTTATTATATAAACAGAATAAAAATAATAATAAAGCCTACCTATTCATTCTACTGCACAAAAAATAAAATACTGATAAATAGGTAGGTATACTACTAAAGAAATACAGATTAGTAAAGTATATTATAAGAAGGATAGTTATTTCTTGAAAAAACATGAGATTTGCAATTTACAGCTCAAAAGTTTAGTGAAATATTTGCAAACGTCTGACCCTCAAAGAAATCATGCAGGCTAACTGGTTGTTTGAAACTTCAAGTGTCCGGTTCTATCTGACAAAAAGTCAGATTAAATTCCTATTATGTAAGTATCCGTATTTATCTAATATACATGTCTACTATATTATTTTAAATCCTACAAATATTTTGCATTAAATCTGTAGTTCATACTGTAAGTACATTATAAAGCATTTTCCCCCTAATAATAAGATATTTGTTTCTAGTAAAAGAAATCAGTTTCAGATCAAACACTCAAAAGATAACTTGATATCTGTACTTATGGTTAGATAACCTAGAAATTTCCAAGTAGAAAGAAAAATAAGATAGAATAGTGTATTCAAGTGTTTCTAATTTATCGTGGCTATTTAACCCCTCATGGAATTCTAAAATAATGGAAGTTTTTCTATCTACCAGCACAACTTATCCTTAGTGTACATTGTAGTATGTATGTATAATTTTATGTACCTATATGATAAAGAGATACAAGTTTTCAAAAAAGTCTTATTTTATACTTTTTTGTACAATTTATTATTTCTTTCTTTCTTTCTTCGTTTCAATTCATTTCGACCATTTTAATTCAACTTACCGCCTACCAGTTTGTACCTTACAAAACTAAAGGGCAAAAATATAAAAAATTCATCGAAAATCTCGACTTTTTTTGTAGGTTTAGTGATGTTCTTCTTGATTTGAAATCTTTTTTTTTCAGAATAACTCAACATCTATCTGTTGTACACTGCATGTATTCTACTACAAGTATTTGATACTACATAGTTAGAGGTTAGTAAGGTTGTATTTTACTACATATTTGAACATAAAGTAGATACACTAGTACTTGTAAATTTACAACATTTTAATAATTAATCATATACGAACTCAATTAAAAAGAACCCAAAAATTCTAAACTCAAATTTATCTCTTTCAATTACAAATACTAAGGTAGTATGTAGCTGTACTATAAACTGTAGAACTATGTTTCTAATTTACTTTTTGAGATTGAATAGAAAAAGTGGAGTTGAATATTTTAACTATTTAAATAACCCTTATAGGTAGTGTAGGGTACTTTTTATACCTATGATGGTCCTATATGTTTTATTACTTATTTAACTAATAACTAATTTAAGAGAAAGCATAAGTAAGATTAGCTTGCTCACTTTCAATGGGTGAAAGCCTTGGGCTAGAATCTAGAAAGTATAATCCAATCTATTTCTTAAGGTTTCTTGAATTTCTCACATTTTTTGTATTTTATTTTGTATATTTTGTATTTTTTGGTTTTAAAATCAATTTCCCTATAACTAATTACGGTGAATACATAGGTTAGTAAATACTATAAATATAAAATACAAATACTTATGTGTAGGAAGGTAAATATCTAATAGCATAACTAAGCGTAAGAGAGTTGAATGAGGAGATGGCATGAGAACTTAAGTATTCGAACAGGAAATGATACGTCAATATTGGACATAAAAGTTTAGCAATTTTTTAACCATGAGAATTTATTACAACTACTTTTTTGGAATTTAAACTACCAGCTACATAGTAAGTATACTATTACTAATAGTAAGTATGCTATGTACATATGCTAGCTTCATATTTTGAGTACAAATTATTTCATTTGTAATACATACAAGTTAGTATGAGAATAAGGTAAAATTGTACCAATATGTAATAGTGCTGCAAGTATTACAAGTTTGTTAGGTAGGACACAATATTATTAGTATGTCTTGATGAAGTATATAAAATTCAGATTGAAGATAAGAAACTTTAAAGTATTCAAACTCAAAAAAGGGTACCTAAGTAAGTAGAGTAAAATTGCTAATAACAAATCCTTTTTGTTTTGCAGGTGCAGGGAATTTCACTTTTTGTTTTCTGTGGTGTGCGTTGTTATGAAAAAATTAGTGTACATATCTGTACTATAGATATTAAACAATATACAGGGTTTTTAATATATCAAAACCCTCAGCCTCGGTATATTACCTCCCCTATGGTACAGAGAAGGTATAATTTTCAATCAAAAGTTCCTTGAAAATCTCAAGTTTAAGTAAGTATAAATTGGTAGTTTGAGTTTGAGACTCGTCAAAAACTTTTGACTCATTTGACTCGCTGTAATAACTAAACGTCCTAAACGAGAAATATTTCAGGTATTTAGGTTATTATTTTGTGATTTTATGTTAAAATGGTGTCAGAATCGAAATGAAAAGGAAAACTGAAAAAAATGATAAATACTAAAAATTTTTATCAAACTTCTCTGGCTGAATGCTGAAATATAAAATGATGGTTGAAGCAATTTAAAATCGAAATCTTGAAAAAACTCTTTCAAATTTTGTTTCAAATTTTACACAGATTACTGCTAATTAGCCGGCTTTTTGGATTTTGGACATTAAAGTATGTCAAATAATAATAGCGTGTTTATGTATATTACCTACACAGAAGTATGATTTTAAAAACACTGTATAAATACAAAAGGTATTCTACTCATTCTACTGTGGCTGTAGCTGGCCAGCAGTCAGGTGATTTGAGAAATGTCAAAAACAGGCAAAGCTTGCAAAGGGGTCAAGCGGATTTGAAATTTGAATGAAGAATAACGATAGATTAGCAAAACAAATGAAATGTATAATAATAATCTATGATTTGTTTTGCGTCATTTAAGTACATATATAGGTAAGGTACTTAATTAATTCTTTACAGGCAGTTTGAGTACGCATATACAGAATACGTTCTTTACAGTATAAATATACAGAATCTCAAGATTTCTCCACGGCTTTCACCAAAATGAGTCAATTTTCTGAAATATTTTGTATTTTTTTGAGAGAATTTCCAATTTCAAAGAAGTTCTGATACTTTTCAGCTGTAGCAATAAAATTTTGCAAAAATCTTGATGGATTTTCAATATCAGAAAGATTCTTTTAGGGTTTCTTTTAGAATTGAGAATTTCGGATAAAGCAAAGGGTTTAAATAGCTATGAAACCTAGTAAATATTTTTGTTAAGCAATATTTATCTGATTTCATTTGTATAGATACTTGTATTAAGTAATTTCAAAATCTAGTGCTATGAATAGTAGCACACTTTAATACTGCTGAGAAGATTTTAGATTACATAATGCATATTATATTAAGGATAAGTACCCTACCTACTGATTTAACCCACCCTGTAATAATGTATTATGATATGATGTAATTTGTAGAAAGTTGAAAGAATTGATCAATTGAGAATTGAGACTAGGATTAGCTGTTTTATATGGATTCTTTTCTACTACGGAGTAGTACCCTACTATAAAAATAAGGAGTAAAATATAGTATTCTTATACCCTACTTAAGTAAAGGTACACTGTAGGGTACTGTTTTAATTAGTATGTTGGTATATATATGTAATTTAATATTATTTTTGTCAATTGATCTCATTGCCCCTTCTTGTCTTTAAATTTGCAACATTCCCTATTCAAGTTTTGTAAAGTTTTCCGAATTCCGATTCCGAGTAGATTTTATTATTAGAATGAAAGAGAAATCTTACAATTAACTTTTGAAAAAGAGAAACTTTTGGTTTTTGTGTTGAATTTTGTAAAACTAAAAAAATTCTAAAGATATTCAAGAAGCCTTTTAAAATAATTGAGTAGGTATATTGAGTTAATGCTCAAGAAAAAGACTATCATTACTACATTAATAGTAATCTAATAGTATTTGGATCAAATTTCTTTAGTTGTAGGTACTTATACTGTAATATCCTTTGCCAAAATTTTATTTCTCTAGGTATACCTATCTGTATTTACTACCAACACCAACTACCAACTACCTACTGAATGTATCAGGGTAGATTAGATTCTCCGTATTTGAAATTTTCAATAAGAACTAGTAAGCACCTACTAGATTAAATAAATCGGTTTTATCCTCACGAAAGCCAGCACTCTCGAAATACAAGAAAATTTATATACCTACACTAAAATATTGTACCTAGTAGTTTTGATAGTTCTTGTTTTATTAAACCCAAAATATTTGAATTTTTTTTTCATTATGTTGAATTTTTAAAACTTCCCGCTAAATAAACAAGGCAAAGCTGTATAATATGTAATTCGATAGAGCTCATTGAGCTCTATCAGAATATATAATATAGGAATATGAACATAAAGGGGTCATCCAAAAATATAGCAAAAATCCAAATATTTAGCGATTTTTTTCAATTTTCTCGCCTAGCCTTTCAGGTACGAGGACCACAGTCTAGTAGGACCACAATCTCGTCAAATTTCGTGGTTTTCCCGCTCTATATGTGCTAATTTTGGACTAGATTAGTTCGTCCGCAAACAGCGTACAGACGGACGGACAGACGGACATGAGGGGCACTATAGCCCTTTGTTTTTTTTACTCATATTCAACGAGTGCAGGATAATAAACAACTATTTACTCAATTCAAGAAAATTTTATACTTTATACAGTTTAAAGCTATTTTATTAATAGCTTTCATCATTATTTTTATTTTAAGGATAAACCTTATCAATTTCAAATTCTCGGTCTCAAATTCTCAAAAATCAAAATCATTCCTAATTAAAATAAATTCTAATAAGAAGGTAGGTACTTCTAATTCTTATTACTTATTACCCTTTAATCCTTATTATCATAATGCATGGTACCTTATTTAGGTAGGTTACCCTACTAGATATGTACTATGTACATGCATACAAATCATTAAGTACGTAGATACTTAATATAGTAGGGTACTTATGCAGGTAGGATATTACATATCTTATATAGTGTCTAATTGAAACCTAACATTTAACATACGTTACGTAAACTATTAATGTAAAGTAGGTACTACGCACTACTGACTACTATTATACTTAAGAATTCATATCTAACTAAAATTAAAAAAAGATACAAGATATGTAGTATTATGTATCGTGATTTAAATTAAATTTTTACTCACCGAAATCTTCAAATTTGTAAGTAGATAAAATATCTGTAGGCAGCAAAGAAATTTTTTATTATGATTATTGAAGATCAGTTTCTGGAACTTTTCAAGTTTTTTTTTTCAATTTGCTTTTATATAATTAAGCTAGAATTACAATTGCCCGGGGTTTATCAACAAACAATTTTTGAATGAAAAAAGCTTGAATCACAAAAAAGTGTCTATCCGTACTTACTGTAAAATGACTCGTTTGAAACTGAAGGTAGGTATGCAAGTTACTTAAAAACCCCAGTTACAAATATGTACGAATAAAAACCGGAATGAGAGGGTTGACTCGTCAGATCGAAATGAAAATTCGGGTAGAAAAAGACGATCTATTTATATTCCTCTGGAAGGAAGGAACGAGAGATGACGAAGGTAAACTTTTTCTGCTAAATTCTCTGATTGGACTTGAGACTTGAAATCTATAAGAGGTTGTACTACTCGACTTGTATGTAGGTAGGGTAGTATTCGTAGTACTAGGTACATTAAAATTAGAATGAATTCGAGTACGAGTAGTCAACAGGTTTATATCATCTACAATAGTGCTCAAGCGTGGTTCACCCCCGAATTGCCAAAAAGGTTGCAAATTTCCCCTGGATTTTACCCTTTGCCCTGAATAAGTACCCTTTACAGATACTCGTATATTGTGATCAGCATTTTGAGTTGCTCCATATCATTTCAAGCACGAAAGGACTTTCATTCAAGCAACAATACTCTCAAGTGTGGAAAAAAATTTTTGATCCAACTATATGTATTTCAGCAAAGTTAAAACACAGCATACAAGTCCCAAGTAAACCGCCTACCCACTACCCATTATCAGTACCTAACTGCATATTATATTATTTTGCAAAATATAAACATTTTACGAGGGCGGGGGTTGTATTTTTGCTCATTTTACAAAAAAATCCTTCGAGGTAATTCGAGTTTAAAGGTATGAAGTACCTACTGTATTACAAGTATATATTGCTGTTTGCTAATAATTTTACTTGTCTTTTTAGACTTTAATACTTAATGGTACTCTATGTGGGTGGTGGATTTGACTCTGCCCATACAGAGATAGAGATATAAAAGTTTTAAATCGAAATATCTGCTGGAAGACGGATTTCCAGCAGCTGCTGCTACTGCAAACGCTAATGGTGAAAGCAAAGGGCAAATTACTTTCTCCTCTCAGATATGATAAAAAATAAATCCCTGTTGTACTTCCAAGTATCTACCTCGCCAACGCCCTGAAATTCTTATCTAACTTTACAAGTATATCTGTGTTATATGGACTATAGAGGCCTATTTAGCATAGATTTAATTGTTGGATCAAATTATGAGGTTAACTAAATACCAACAGCAGTTTTTTTCCTTATCACAACACAAAATTATAAGGTTAACCTTTTAAGGGAGGTTGCCGTTCCAAATGTTCTTTTTTCATTCTTTCACACCCTTATATCTTCTATATGTATAATTATGGTATGGAAGGAGAAGGAAGTAAGGGTATAAATATTATGGTAGCTCTTAAGTATGTAGGTACTAGGTACATTTATAATTAAGCTCTAGATTAACAGATTTTGTGCTCATCATTCATCAGTTTTGCAGACATTTGAAATTTACACGTCATTCATATACCTAGCAATTACAGATAGTAATTTACGAGTAGGTATATCAAAAATCAAAATCAAGACCAAAACAGCATTTTTCAGAGATAGAGATGCCGAATTAAACGCGAGAACAAATCCTTGATAGAAAAGTTTTTTCGCAAAATCAAGAATGACCCTAAATTTAAAAATTGAATTCAGGGTACCTTACTTTAATAATTTTATTTAAAAAATGGGTAAGCACAGGAAAGCTTTTAAAAGGAGATTCTGAATTACATCTAATATACCCTATCCAACGTTCCTTTTTGGTAACCCCAAGACTCATGAAATGAATAACTATGGCTCTCAAATAAGTCAAATAAAAGGAATAATAACCTACATTAAACTCCCTACTGGTAATTAATACATAAGTATCAGTAATCAGTACCCCCTACTTTATTTTATACTGTAATTTATCCAGTTAGTTCCAATTTAAGCTAATTCGTTAATTTATACAGTAATCCTTATATGGAGGTATGGTACAGGATATTATGCAAATATTTTGCACATATGTAATTCTAATTGTAAACTTATGTATATGTATATACCTAATATACCTACTTTTTACGTACCTTTACCTAATATAATTTTGCATCCCTACTACACTAGTTAAGGTACAATTTGAGAACTTTAGGTTTAGAAAGCGTACTCGTAGAATCAAAACAAGTAAAGTTTTAAAGCTTTTTTAATTCCCTTTTATTATTTTTATATTAACTTTACTTTACTAATTGACGTTGGTAGTTTTACAATTCACAATAAGTGCCCTAAAGTTAAGGGTAGGGTACTAGGCCTTAAACTTAAGGTTATTAAAAACACCTTACTAATAAAAGATTTTATGTATTTAGTTTAGTAACATTTATTTAATAATAATTTTTTGTAAGTAAAAGTAAAATAGTTAATATAGGTACCCTACACAGTTAATTTATATTTTAACTTGAACTTGAACTTTAGTTAGGTATTCAGTATATCCAGTTAGGTATTCAGTATAAAAATATAAAATTAGATTTTCTAATAAATGGTTTTTATATACTTGGGTAAACAAGCATATTTATTTGCTTAACTTTTTTAGCATTAGGCAAGCAAGCCTATGCAGAATACAACGTCTAATTAAATAGGAAATAGGGTAAGAGATTTAGATATCTACCATTAATTTTAATGGTTTTTGATACAAACCAAATTATACCTATTTCATAAACTACAAAGTAATTTAACTCCTATTATATGAACATGAACCTAAGACCTAATACATACCTCCTAGCTATAATTTAATTTAATGATACCTACCTACTCCTTTTAAAATATGTCAAGATGAGTACCTACATTGAAAAAACTAAAGATAAATCTACCTATTTTTAAAATAGCAAATTAAATTACTAATTACCTAGATCAAAAAAAAATCTAATAATAGTGTCATACTATTATGCTCCCGCTTTAAAGTAGGTATCAAATTTATAAATGTTAAAATTAAAAGGTTGAGCAAAAGTCAAATTCGAACTTAATATAACAAGTGTTTTATTTTTGCTCTGATAATAAATGGAGCTCTCATAAATGACAAAAAATGTATTGTATTGTTGTTAATAAATTCAAAATCTTAAAAATTCTTTAAACGGTTTCTTGGACAGGTGGTTCATAATCTTCAGGTTTCTCCACCTTCTCTCCGGTCTCGTCAATAACAGTTGTTTTACCACCATCTCCGTGCATTTCTAATAGCTTGGACAATTCGAATCTAGGTTTCTTCAAAACTTTAACCTGAAGGTAAAAACATAAAAAGTAGAGATTAGATACAAAATGAACTTTACAAAATAAAATTTAAAAATCACACTATATTCCATAAATAATACTACATCCATTAATCAGTTCAATACTGTGCAATTAAATTAAATTTTACCTTTCGAATGTATACATCGTGAAGTGGATAAATTCCATGGCATACTTTTTCAATATCTTTAGCAATTGAATCCGGAATCAACTTATTTACCACCTCCTTCATGTCGTTTGAAGAAATTTCTTTAACTATGATGTCAACCATTTTCTTACGAATAGCCCGAACCTATTTACAATAATATAAAATGGCATAAATAAATATATTACTACATAGTATTATAAATATATGCGTATTGGTAAAAATATATATCATTCAGTTATTTCAGCTCTGAAAAACCAAATTGGTCTCAATTTAGCAAGTAAAATTGAGATCACAATCACAATTCGTGTTTTTACACTTGAATTGAATAAACAATGGTTAATTTCTTAAATGCCTAAAGTATAAATATTATAAATGTAATTCATAATCATTAATCATATTATTTACCTGTGTATGTTGAGCATAACAAGTTTTTCGTTTTGATGCCGAGTCCTTATGTGTATATCCTATACAAAAGATCCGAAGTAAATATCCATCCGTTGTTTTGACATCAACGTTCGCCTCAATAAGAGTTTGCCACTTCTTAACCATAGACCGAAGTTTATCCGTCGTTAAATTCATGCCATGAAAATTGGTAAGAACATTATGTCCTTGTACATCCTCTGAAATTAGCTTGAATTTACGGAAAGATCTCTCAGCATCATTGTCACTTTGTAAGTCAGCTAATGATACTTCGAAGACACGACCTTTAAGTCCCTCAGAGGCGATTTCTATAATTTAAAAAGAAAAACATAAAAATATAGATAACCATACTTACAACACAACCACAAATTTCAAGGTATAGTTTTACAATAATTGGGTTCATATTTCATATCACATCGGGATTGAGAGCATTGAAATTGAAATACCTAAATGTACTTAATTTTAAGTCTAATTTTAAGCCTCAGCCATCAATCCCATAATGTAGTAAAATATTAATGCTCAATCCCTAATTACATACTAATAAATTAAAGTTTAAGCTCGACTTACTTGTGCCCTGTGTCCTATTGACCATCGTTTTTCCAATTTGTCGGACCTTAAAAATTGACGGAGCTTTAACATCATACCAGTCCTTTCGGGTAAATGGATCAACACTAATAAGAAAAATGACACAAAATCAAGTCATACATAAAAATCCAAAATCATATCAAGTACTAAAGTAATCTATCTAAAGCTATAAAGGTTATTTAAGTAATTTACTATCATTAAAAGTAATTTAAGGTGACAATATTGCATTTAAATTTAAAAAACCGGTTGGTCGGCATGTTCAAAAAATTCCAATTGTAAAAATGGACTAAGAAAGGGTACTTACATTTTCTTCTTGGCTCCCTTTTTACCTCCCTTCGAGAGTCCCTTATTCTTCCCAACAGCCATGTCACTCAGGTGCCTTCAAAAGTAAGTCCTTCCGGTAATTAATTTAATTGTAATTAAAAAAATAGGATGAGAGCGAGCAGAGCAGAGTAGACCAAACCGAACACGCCGTACAAAAAATGAAATAGTAGAGGCCTCGAGTTATAAGGACTTGAATTAGACCCACCACCACAAACAGGGGTACCATGAGATATCTTTCAAAAAACCATTTTTAAAATTGGTTAGATTTTATTAAATACCAGTAAGTCCAAGTCCAAGTAAGTGTCCAAGTTTGTGTTTTATTTAGTTTTTTAACTATTTTAATTGTTAATTAACTTTATAAGCGTTTTAAGCACTAGCTGAGTTGCACTGTAGTGTGTAAGCAAGTGACAATGATCCTTAAGAATTAAAGCATTTAAGTTACTGTATAAAATTAGTTTTTTTTACATTTTTAATTTGGACAAGAATTTTAATTATATTTAAAATTGATTGATTCGTGTCTACTTTATGTTTATCATGCATCGACACCATCATCATCAGCTGCATGCAATGAATTAAAAGGTAATGGTTGTATTGTATAAGAGTTTAATGACAAACATTTGACATTTTAAAAAAAATACTGGTTCGAGTTTTTGCTGGAACTACATTGTTGACTTTTAAATGAGGGGATTATGGTAGGTTAGTCGATCGAAGGCCGTTGATTTCGTGGTGACCTGAATGACGACAAATGGTTGGTTTGGTCATATTCAGAATCAGAATATTTATGATTGACTTTCTTTTTTAGTACCTTGCCTATCATTAATCTCATTTTTTGATTTGATAAAATTTTATTTTAATAGGTATTGTAAGGTACCTAAGGAAGATATATCTGTAGATAAGGTTTTTGTCATTGATAGTTTTAGATGATTTTGGATTATACTATATGTATGTATGTATGTATGTATGATAGGATATTGTATTGGTATAATTTATCTATCCTGAAGCTGAATGAAGTGGAGTTGTAGTATAGTGATAAAAATGATGGAACTTTGTTCTAATTTTAATTTTTTTAATTTTTAGGTAATTCAAATTCATTAACAGAAGCCTGATGTCAAATTAAGAGCACTCGTCCGAGATTCACAAAAATTTCTAACTGATGAGAAAAGCCCGTAAGATTGGCACTATTTTAATTCAACAAATATGTTTTTTTGTATTATTGATAAATGGTATTTTATTTAATAAAGCAGATTTATTCATTTTATATTTACGTCAAATCAAGTCAGCTGAGAACAATCAAGTTGGAAATCTAAAAATAAGACGATGATGACGATGATGATGTTGGAACAGGACAGGGAGTGGTAAGGTGATCAAATATAAATGAAAAAATAATCAAGAGCAATCAAGAGTAACTTTAAATTATTTAAAAACGGCTACCTGTGAGACTTTATTGACCTGACAATTTATATATAAGAATATATAATCTATCTCGGAATCTAAGATTCAATTACAATCAATAAATCTTCGAAATATTTATATCTATCTACTTACCTACTTATTATTGAGCGTTGCACTGGTTATTATATGGAGAAGAGAAGAGAAGCAATATACTATTTCTATTTATTTATGAACTTATTCATTTTTGTTTCAACAACAATTTAAGAAGACTATGCTATGTGTAATCTCTAAGAAGAAACTATATTCTAACGCATTTATCTCTATTAGGATAAAACGAATCGAAATCAAATATATATAATATTATTTATCTTCATAAGAATTTTTTGCAATGAATGTGGAGAGAATTTGTCAAGATTTTAATCCTAGGTATGTGTATAATCTATTCATTTATCTTTTAATTATCAATTATTAACCTCAATTGTAAATGCATTTACTTCTACTTTTTTTTGTTTCATTACAGTAAATTTCTTGTACATTCGTGCCTCCTCATTTTTACGGTTTTGTTCGCACTTCGATTAGACGAAACAATAACATGGAATTATTGGATAATTTTTGTTCCAATATGGATTTGGAAAATTTTGGTTGTTTTGGGAGCAGGTGTTGGAAGTTTTGTTTGGTGGAGATATCCACATTTTCGAATGGAAGGAGAAGCTTATATACAATATAAAGCGATGATGATTACCCTTGTAAGATCACTAATCATAAGCTAACAATGATCCTATAAATTTATTGACTTAACTCTTAAAATAATTTTTTAGGCTCTTCATCTACTATTACTAATGTTTGAACTTTTAGCCTGTGATAAATTAGAATCTGGAAGACATATTTGGAGTAAGTTGAATACATGATTCAGTTACATATATATTTACAAAAAAGCAGGGATAATTTTGTAAATTTTACATTTTTCTATTTTTTTAGTTCTTGTGTTTATTCCCCTTATATTTATATCTATTATATCGATTGCCATTTGCATTTGGGCTGTAAAAAATGACAGATCATTTGACGTAAGTAAAAAGTACTATTTAAGTTGCCTTTTACAATATTATATTAAATACTTTCTTTAAATTATATATCTGTAAATTTTTTTGTTAGTTGGAGTTATTTTGTTCAGTAAATATTTTACAATTTATATTCCTTGCCTTAAGACTGGACAATTTTATAAATTGGGAATGGGAAGGTATCCTATACTATAATTATAATCTATAATTGAACATAATATTAATATTAATCTATTTAAATGGAAATTTTAGTTGTGTTCGTGCCACTCTGGGTTTTACTGTGCGTTTCGTTAGTCGGAGTTTTATACAGTATTATTTTCGCAGGAATCCTGTTGAGAGCGCCTGAAATCAACCCTGAACAAAGAAGAAATTCCACAAGTTCTGCCATAGGATACACATTTCTTGTCATACCGATTCTAATATTTCAAGTAAGAAGATTATATAATATTTGAGATAAAAAATTCTAGCTGATTGATTGATATACATATTATACTAAATTAATACAATCATTTTAACTTTTAATTTACTTTTATTAGGTACTATTAACAAATAAGTTAGATGGAGATTTAAATCTAAAGTTTATTACCGTTGCTTCACCTTTATTCATTACTTTCACTCAACTTATTCTGATGTCTTTTACAAATAAAAGGAGTAATAAATGTAAGTCTATTTTTTTATATTTTTATCAGAATCAATGAACCCAAGCCCAATATTGCCTAAAATTAAAATGAATAAAATAATTTTTTAGGGTGGTTTGGAATCCGTAAAAATTTTTGCCACTTTCTTTTTGACATTTGCCCTTGTTTTCAAGAGTATTGTAATATTTCATATACCGTCCAGACAGACGATAGTAGTAATAGTAATTCAGAAGTGACACCAGCTCAGGGGTCGTCTAACCGTCGAAGGGCTTCAATACTCTCGGCAAAATTGCATTCAAAGCCTGTGGCTCCATTTGTATCCATTGAAGTGCCAGATTAAAGTCGAAATGAGAAAGAAGTCTCTGTGCAACCTTATTTGTTAGTTCTATAATTTACTATATTACCTACTACAACTACAATTTGTAGATAGGAATAGGAATCTCTACTTACTACTTATTTCAGAATCTTTTAATTAATTTATATAGCTACGGTACATACCTATTTGAAAATATTTGCGATTGTATAGGTAATCAGTAATCTCATTTTTTATAGGAGAGTTTACTGTTTATCTAGATCTAAATACCATATAATAATTGCATTTAAGTTGAATAAATTTTATTCACAGTTAATATATGTACCTATATAATTATGGTCAAGTACCTTTGTATATTATTGAAACTAGACCCTTATTTTTTGATTAAATACATATTTGTAATTTTGTATTAGAAAATAATTTTAATTAATTATAGCGAAACATTTGAAACATTTAGTATTTTCTAAATTATTATTTTATTTATAATAATACAATACCTAATAATGTTTAAAAATAATCATTAATCGTATTCTTAATCGTAATGGGCCAGTATAATGGCTATGAATATGAAGTTGAACAAAAAAAATCTACCTAATATGATAAATATAATATTATGCAAAACGCGAATAATTTGATGCGAGATCGACAATATTTTCAATAAAATATATTTAAATAATGCATTAAATGCAGATTCTGTCGGTCTGAATATATGAGTTAACTAATTTACTAAATTACACTTCCTATAATTACTGGTATTCTTAGAATTAGTAGAATGGGTATTAGAAATGCCATACCATTATTAGATTTAGAATTAATAGTACCCTTTATATAGAGAATAGTGAATTGCCCTATTATTATGATGTTTAATAGCAGTTAAAAAGTTTATAATCTATTACGTTTTTAAATATTTATATATAGTAGAGTAGATCGTACGTTGTTTTTAATCGCATTAATTTAGGATGTAAAATATAGATACGTAAAGTAAACTGTTCTGTTCTGTTCTATTTAAGATTTTATGACGTAAAAAACGAAAAAATCTTAAAAAGTTTTACATGTAATAATTAGGTAGGGTACATATAAATTAAAATGAGTAAAATAGACGGATGGCGAAAGGCATCATATAATATTATTATTGTAAAACAACAATTGTTTTGTAAAGTGTTAAGTTTAAATAAACTTTCAATATGTGCAATGGAAATGAAAATGAGTCATTATTATAAATTATTATAAATACTTGTAATAAGTAAGTAAAGTTAATTTGTATTTTTAATATTACCTAGCTAATAAATATTTATAGGTACAATTGTATACCGAACCAACTTCAAAATTAACATGCATTCTACAAAATCTGTAAATGGTTATCATTTTTGAAATTGCAAATTACACATTACAGTTTAGTAAGGTAACTTACTACAAAAGTAGTATTAATTAATAATTCAATTAAATAAATATTCTTACGATTAGAAAAAACCTTAACTTATTTTAAGATTTAAGTAAGAATAAGAAAAGATTTAGCAACAGCCAGAGCCAGCCAGACTACAGCTACAGAGCATAATATTTTATTGTTAGCAAAAACTTAAGCTCTGCTTATTAAAGACATATAATATTTTTAATTTAATATCAAAACAGTATTTCTTTTTAACCATGCATTCGGCTCTGAAAGCCCCAAATTCGACTCAATAATTTAATATTAATACATAATTTGTATTTGTGTGGATGTGGTGTACTTTTTACTTTACTAATTCTAATTCTAATTAGGTAAGCAAGTTAAAGTTAAATTAAAAATTAAAATCTTAAGATTCCCATATTTTTTACAAATCCTGGTTGATCAGATAAAATATGCTAGAATTTTTTTGCTATTTCAAAAAATATAACAAAAAAAATCGGCTTGTTTTTTTTGATTTTTGTAATTTTTAATTTTTTGTAATTTTTTGTAATTTCCAATTTCCAATTACAAAACAAAACAATTTTAATTAACAATTAGTATTAAAACTAAACTTAAGTTATTTAAAACGCTACGTACTGCCTGTCTTGTATCCTGCTGATCCTGAATCCTGCTGATGCCGATTTATGCTGACTGACTAACCTACTACTACTGAATTGGGGTTTATAACAAAATTATACAAGCGGATTAAAATAATTATGTAAGTAATTAACTAATTGCTATTACTACCTATATTATGTATTACCTTTACAAAAGTATTTTATACAAGATAATAAGATAATAGGAAGGCATCCCAAGATTTTTATATATTTATATTATCATACTTGCTCTGGCAAACTTTTGAAAGTACCGACACGAGAATTTCCGGGAACCTGAATTCGATATATTTTTGA
>JAQIXA010002878.1:0-15955 GCA_034699045.1 Nanhermannia cf. coronata Gr-Ori-00579 | reverse complement strand
AAAACGGATTTGTAGCAGTGTTTCGGGTCTCTAACTACGATAGTTAAAAACCATCAAAGAATAAAAATCCCAACTTTAGACATAATATATAATCATAGTATCCAATCCTAGGATTTGAGCACTAAATAATTACATATAAACATACTTCCACTAACTAAACTAAACTACTTCTATTACCTTTATACTTATGACTATGAGTACTATGATGTACCTTAATTCATTATAATTTAATTAACACATCATTGCCTAACCTGTGATGCGGTACATACTTATTTCATCAAATAAAACATAAAATTGTAGCAAAAAGAAACTTCCTAATTTAAAAGTTGATATTTTTATTGGTACCCTACCTATTGAGATTGAGATTGAGGTATGTACTAACCAAAGGACTAGAATTAACTATTTAACTAACTATAATTATAGTAATTCAGGTTCAGGTACATGTAAGTTTATTTAGATCTAGATCTGAAAAACCAAAAAAACCTTCTCATTAATTTATATCAGAATCAGAATCAGAATTCAGAATTCAGTCAGAATCAGAATCAGAACAGAAACAGTTTAACAGAACAATAAAATCCTACATTGCCCCATATATATACTCCGTATTGAGATTGAATGAGAAAATGAGCGAGCTTCCACAAAATCGAAAATCTGTGATTTTCAAATTCTTGACGAATCACACGGATAGATAGATACGACGACACATATTAAAAAAATTATCATCGTCTCGTCATCATCTCCTCGAGTTTTTTGTATCCTCAACCTCTTCTCGTCTCGTCACCTGGGTCATCGTCGCCATCATATCCTGTTTCTTCATCAACTGACGTCATCGTGACAGACTTCAAGTAAGGCTTCATTTCATTTTCATTTCAATATTTTCAATGTCAAGTCAATTAGCTAGTAATATAATATGTAATAAGTATTAGGTATGACAATTAACGATCAAAATTGTCAAAAGCTAAGGTAAGTTAATATAAATTGATATAGGTAGAGTAGATAGTAGTGGTATTTTAAAGTAGGTCAAAAAGCTTTGATTTAATTAAATTAATTAATTAATTAAATAAATTAAATTAAATTAAAAGCTTTAATTAATTTGGTAACCATTTCAAATTTCATAAGGCAGTGTAAAAAATGATTTCGGTCCGATCAAGATCAAGGCAGGCAGGTCAAATCTGGTCAAATGTTGAGTTTTCTATTCAAACCATTTGACTGACCTTTGACTAACTCAGCAGAGCATAACATAAATCATTTAAAAAAATATTATTTAGTTCAAATCCAAAACTCCTATTATGATTATATTATGATGGATCAAAGTACAAAGATTATTTTTTATGTATTTGTTTTGTTCCCTACCTTATAGATAGTTATTCGGATTATAAAATTTTTACCCTATCTTGAGGCTTTTTATTTTGCAGATTCTTTCATTTCATTAATTATATTTTTATATTTATTTATACATTAGAGTTCTTCAACTTAACTTCAGAGATCAAAAAATCAAAAAGGTCTATTGACCGACAACTTGACAACAGATAATAATCAAGAAGACTGTGCAATCAGCTAGATCATTTCATGATGGAGTCAAAATCGACAGACATGGTAAATTATTATCGTTTGATTATAAATTAGGTACAATAATACTTAAAAGGTTGTTACTTATTAATTTTATAATTAGGAATTAGGTAGGTATCTACCTACTTACTACTTGCTCTTTTTTTCACCTTCACCTTTATTACATATAGACTGTTTTTTGTTATTTCTATATTACCAATTATTATTATTTATTATTATTATTATTGGGCACTTATTACCTACCTACATTATACATATAGCTACATTATATAAAGTATATTATAAAGTATAATTATCTTACTTTTTTTGTTAGTAAAGTAACAGTAGGTTTAGTTTTATATAAGATTTATAATAAATAATATAGGTAATTAGCTTTTTATTTTAACAATTGTTAAATATTAATTGATTAATATTCTATTTCAGATAATTGCAGAAAACCATTTGAGTTTGTTGAAAAATCTGTTGGACAATGGCCGTATTACTGAAGTATACTAAAAATTAATATCTATTTTTTATTATTTACATTTAATACTTAGCTTTTGCTTTATACATACCTAATAGCTACCTGCTGCCTATATTAAAACTTAATGATATATTTTATTATAATAATATATTGTGTTATTTTGATTTATTTTGATTTATTTATTATTTATTTAGCAAAAAAAATTGGAGATGAAGGTCTTTATCCAATCTATGATGGAAACTATTAAAATCGACATTGCAAGAGACAATGGAGCAATGGATGAATTGAAGGCAAGAATGATGTAAGTCAGAGGATTATAATATAGGTAATTTTAGTGCAACTTATTTATAAAAATTATCTTTTAATTTCATAGTGAATACGAAAAGGAAACTTCCTACCGAATAAGAAAGGATATTGAGGAGCAATTTATTAATCCTGCCTTCGAAAAAGAGCTTGTTACTCAAGATAGAAAGACAAGTAATTATAACTTTTAACATATTACATATATCAAAGTATCCATTTACCTAATTTAAATTAGAAAATCAGATTTTGACATCAATTTTACAAGTTTAATTAAATACGATAAAATTAGTCTAAAAATGGTTTTTAAAATAAGGCAATTATAACTTTATATTAAATGATATGGTATACATAATACATAATGGTATTTTTATTTTGTACAGATGAATTTTATAAATATAAAGTTCGTGACTTTGGACTTTGGACTCCACAGGAAATTTCTCATTCATCTGTTGAACCAAAACGGGAGAAAGTATTAGTTAATAAAGGAGGAGGAGCCGGGGATTTAATGAAGAATTGATTCGATTTGACAAATAATAAAAAGTTCAAAGTAACTAATTCTAATTATTGCTCATTGATCGTGACACTTTTAATGGTAACTAAAATATTTTTTGTTCATATTCCTTATTTAATTTGCTTTGTAAATACAATTCTATTGGTTTGATACCAAACATTTCGTTTTAATGTCTAATATCTTAAGTAATTTAATTTTATCATCTAATTTAATTTGCTGCGTTAAACGATTCAACGGCTGAATGTTGATGAGCCGCATTTGCCTTGTCAAAAGGGCCTGCATATTTTAGACCGAATTGATTTAGTTCATTTCTATTATTTTCCCAATTGCTCATTTTATTCTGTAAAATGTAAGACCAATAAGGTCTTCCCGGTAAAAATCTATCCAATTCGCCTATGTTGCGCATAAAAACTCCTTTAAATGAGGGACCTTCGAATTGAATTATAATTAGATTAGAGTGGGTAATAGTTATGAATTGTATGATATTCAGATCAAATTAATTAATTTAGTTAGTATGTACCATCTGCTCCACAACCATCATCTTCACAAGGCTCTCTCAAAATTCCGTTTGGCGACAAATAATTACTTGAAATAACTGCATCAGCTATCTTTCGCCCGTCATAATATGTAAAATTACGATTTCCAGTTGCAATTGTTAATTCAACGAAAGCCCCCAAAATAATGCCTTAAAACAATAATATTACCTACTTTTAATAATATGTATTAAGGAATTAAGTAAGGTACCCTGATTATATGACCAGGTCACGTCTCGATTGTTTTCACAATCATCATTCAGTCCATCGTTAATTAAATTATCTTCATTAATCATTCCCGAGTTTTTAAACCAAGCCCAAACTTCTAGAGCTTGATTCAAATACTTGACATCACCAGGTATTCTGTTATGGAGAGCAGCAGCTAGCTTAATGAACAGCTCATTAGTGACAGCATTCTTGTAGGTTTTATCTATTGACCACCACTATAAAAAGTATAAGGCAGGTTGGGTAATAGTTGGAAAATTTTTATTTTATATATAAAATTTACTTACGAGCCCCCCACCACATACATCATCTCTATATCCATAACAGTAGTCAGAATCAATTTTTGCCATTTCTAAATATTTCACATCTCCTGTTAAATCATAGGCATCTAGCCAAGCTAATCCCCACCTAATGATAATCTTAATGAAAAATCTCAGACCTTTTCTATTTAAAAAGTTTTACCATAAAGTATCATCAATATAGTCATTTGTGTAATTTCCATCGTGTTCATTAATATTATTAACGAATGTATAGTCAATGGCATATTTGTAAGTCTCGTCGCCAGTCAACCGAATGTGATCTATTAGAGCTAAAATAATAGGTAATATAAAAATTAGTAATTAAATTACCTTATATAGTATAGTAATATAAGATTTTGAAATAGATATTTTGTAATATCTAGACAATGCAATGCGTAATTTTATTTTTTTTACCCTCTTATTACTCTTACTAAACTACTTTGCATCTTTTGTTAAACCATTCTTATACATACCTACACCTACCTGTTAATACATTTGCAGCATTCCACCTAGTGTAAATAAGAAAATTGCCTATTATTCAATTAATTTTATCAAATTTTTAAAAAGTGGTATCTATCCTACTAAGGAATACCTACCTACTAACAACATAAGTATTGTATTTCTTTATTCAGTATCAGTGTACAGTATATATAATGTTATAGATTGGATTGGATACTAGATTTCGATTATTGGATTATTTTAAAGCAAAAAATTTACCATCCTGTTGTTGACCATAAACCATTTTCATTATAAAATTGCATCATAGCAGTTACCCCGGCTTTAGCTTCAGTTTCAGAATTGACACTTGATCTTGCCCATTCTGTGCAACCTATTTCTGAGTTATTTTGAGCTTTTCCACAAGCTCTTAGGGATCCTATTCCGAACATAAACATATTCGATGGATTATCCACGTTATACAGTTTAGTTTGAACTGATGTTTGTCCAGATGGAATTAACGTTAGACCTGTATAAAATTAGAAATCACAATATTTTTGTAAAATTTTAAGGCTATGGTATTTTATTTTAAAAATTTAAAAAACATTTTTACATTTTTTTTCATCAAATACTTTTAAAACGTAACTCATTCATATTCATAATTCATTGGTAATCTTTAGAATATTAGAACACCAGCAGTATACTTATACATATACGGTTATATACCTATGCCTATACCTACATACATTAGTAGGATATTTATCATATCATTACATAGGTATTTGGTATTTATTCCTATTACAAAATTAAATCAAATTCTGAAAAGTTGAAGATTCAAAATTTTTCTTTGAACAAATAGGTAGATATAATAGATTATACTTAAGTTTTTACTTTTCATTCAAATCACCTTTGATGGTATTCAAATCAATACCATCAAATGGACTTATTATTATTTTTTTTAAATGCCTATTGTAGCAATTATGTAAATTAATATTTTTATTCAAAGTTGTTTATTCGCATGCTAATTAAACGATAGAAATACAGATATATGGAAATATCCAATTTCTCTTGATGAATCTTGATTTAAAATTTATCTAACAAAAGTTTTTTTTTCAAACGAACCTAATTTGTCTTCATTCCATGATTGACCAGCGTCAAAAGATCGATCAATCCAAACCTCGTCATCCAAGCTTCCATTTTCTATAAGAGCTAGTCCCATATTATCTTCGTCTGATATTACTAAACTTATTTTTCTTGACCAAATCTCGATTGTTAGTGGAATTCTTGGATTTGTGATTAAACTCGGATCTCTTTCATCACAATACTTATTGCAAATTAATTGACTTGAAGAAATACTCAAACTCGAAATTGCTAAAAATAAAATTATCTTTCTTTGTAAACCCATTTTTATGAAGTAAAAGAAATACTAATAATTTGTTATATTTTTTTAGAGAATTTTTTATCCAATAAATAGTTTGGAGTTTGGATAACTAAATTCAATTTTATTTAAATCATTTGATAAAAAATTGCCCTACTTGTATTTGTCAAGATATAAAAAAGAGATGGGTACTTGAGATTGTACAGCAATATATTGAAAATGTTGGATATTAAAGACTGCTGATAATATCAACATTGCATGAATTGTATTACTAATTATCCTTTTATTTAAAAAGCCTTATCATTAAATTTTCAAAACACTAATTAACTTTTTTACTAAAAAATTGAATTTATTCGTTTAACAAAATTAAATGGCAAACTTTTTATATTAGGTAGGGTATTGACTATTGACATTTTTTGAGTTGAGTAACAAAGTATTTTTAATGCGAACAATATTGACCATCCTTTGTATGCTGTGCGATCCATGGTACAAATTCTGCCAAAATATCATAAAAATTAAACATGAGTTATTACCTATAGTATAATTTCTTAAAATTCAAGTAAAAATATAACGAAATAAGAAATAAACCGACCTGAAACGCGGGAATAAACCCCTGGAAATGTACGAGCACACCCGAATCTGAAATAAATATGCTTTTTTAGTAGGGTACCCTAAATATTATTGATTAATTTTCATATTATTACCCCCAGCTAACTAAACCGATTTGAGTATATGCTCCATTAGCATATACTGTTAATGGGCCACCACTATCTCCGAAACAAGAATCGCGATTTGGATTTGTCATCCCGGTTGCACTTTATGAACGAAGTATTAGTCGAAGAATATTTTTAAATAAGGGCTTAGTTAGTGTTTTACCATAGCATTCTTTCGGATATCACTCTTGGCACCAAATATGTCCTTGCACATTCATCATTTGATATGACCTTGAAAAGTTAAATTTTTAAAATCGATTTCATTTTATATAAATGTACAGAAATATTGTCATAGTCTACTTATATGTACCCTACATTTAAATCAGCTTTCAAAAGGACTCTTGAGGGGTCACCAGATTCAGATGTCCTGCCCCTAAAAATATTTTTTAAATTTTCGAGTTTTCAAATTGTTTATAAAATTGAAATTCTGGTGGGTTCTGTATTTTTATTTTATGTTTATACTTCAATTCTGAAAATCCAAGTAAATGCCTAATTTTTGCAACTTATGCTAAATGTAAGTTAAAATTCAGGGTCTAATCATGATTTTCAAAGCTGAATTAAATAGAAAAATTATAATACCATCCTGAAACTGTAGCACGTGCACCTGCAAAAGTGTTTCTCATGCTCTCACCTTTAAAAATAGAAAATATTGGTCTAAATTATAGTTAAATAGATATTAATTATTAGTTATACCTTTACCTTTAGGTAAACAAATTGGTGGTGTTTGAGTAATATCCACTGGTTCTACTAACCTGGTTAAAAATGATCACTTATGAATGACTAAAAAAAATTTTTGAATTTCAAATATGAGATTATTGCAGTTATTTCTACGCTGATTCCGCATATCGCCTCTATTTTACCTCAATAATGCAGCATCATAATCTAAAATTATATATTTTATATAAATAGGTATTATTAATTTTACTCAAAATTTACCTTACTGGATTCGATTTTGTTAAAATACAAATACTTACTTACCGTTTGCTATTGGTCCATTAAATAAAGCACCTAGTGTATATACAAAATTCAATTATAATACATTTAAATATTTTTGAAAAGGTTAGAAACCTCCACCAGTAAAAAGACGTGCTTCACGGGTACTTGAACTGTAACTTGGGTTTATCAAAATACTTTCAACTTTATGCCTTGAAGTATTTCTTTCTGCATCATTCCCAATCTCATGCTCGTTTATCAAAACTTCAATATTTTGTGGATTTATTTTTGAATCGACAACACAATGAGCTGAAATTTAAAAAAAAAATCATAGCTTAGGTACTTTAAGTCTTTTGACTCATAAAAATTTTAAATTAGGTACTTACCTGCAGTTAATACATATCTTGAATTAATTAAACTTGCTCCACAATACGGCCTTGTCCTATTAAAATTTACCTAGATAAGATTTCATAAAATTTTCAAAAAACCCTTTAATCCTTACCTGCCCTTTCCAACTAAAGCCACTTGCCTAGAATTATAAGTAAATTAGAATGAAATTAAAAATTTTTTGAAATAGGTTTTTTGAAATTTTTGAAATCACACCAAGGGAATTCTCCTATCTATAAGTTAAAGAAAATCAAAATACGAATACGAATTTAAAGGTACCATTAATATGTTTATATAATGATTTTAACCTCTGTTTCTATTCCATTTACAATTTTGATTATATTTCCAGCTCTTCTACCACATGCTAGAATATTTAACACTTATTAGATAATATGTACTTTAATTTAATGAAATACAGATTTAAAAAAATTACCACAAGTTTCTTCCCTTAATCCATTTCCAATTTGAGGTCTTCCAGCATATTTTTTAATGCCAGCTCTTACAATTTGCTGAGATTCGGCTTGAGTTCCTATTAAAAATTTCAATAAAGTAATATGCTACTGATATAAAATATAAAGTAAGGTCCTGGTAGGTATAGTCATAGTAGGTATGTACTAGGTACTTTAGTATCATGTAATCTATTGGATTCAAATGATTTTAAACTTGAGATTTTCTTAAAATCTATAAAAAATTCAGCTCATAAAACTCATATTTTGTCTCATTTTCACAAGTAATTTGTAATTAAGTATATATATCAACATCAATGCATAAAAGACTCCAAATTTTTGTTTTTCTGAGCAGAATTGAATGAAATCTGGTCAGCTTTTATTAATGCGCATCCTATCCTATCCTGAATCCTGATCACGAATTGCTATGATTTAGGATTTTGGTATTGGATTGATAGAATATAGAATTATAGATCATAAGACTTAGATTTCAAAATTACCTGCAGTCTAGCCTTTTAAAAATCTAAATTAACTGTAGGACATACATACTGGCTATTTGCTATTATGTTCCTGACTAGTGGCTGAGTAAGTTACAATTATAATTTCTATTACAACTTACTTTGAACTGTCCGACATTGAACACTACATCTTCGAAGTCCAACAAGTGCACCTATTTAGATTTAGAGTATAAAAAATCAGCCCTGTTCTTATAAAAAAATCACAACTAACCAATAAGATTGCCTTGAACTATTCTTGTAGGACTGGAATTTACAGATGACTGATCACGACGAGGTGGTGCAAGATTGAGTTCAATTGTTGGTCCTTTGATTTTGATCAATTGCCTCGATTTACGATTACGATCCAAACAGATCCTACATGATTAAATTTTATTACTACATATTAAGATTAAGCTAGGCAAATAAAGAATTATTAAAGATTTTTGAAGTACTTTTGAACCTCTCCATCCTCATCTTTAATCTCAATTGGATTAAGACAAGTATAATCATCTACTTCATTCAGCTCACTATCCCATAAGGATCTTGAATTTTGACACACAATTCCTACTTGGCATCTATTCGCCTTTAAAAAAACCGTTTAGACGAGTCAATTTATAAAAATTTTATTCTTACAATTAATCTCAATCTGCATGAATCCCTTATTGGACTTTCGATTAAAATTGTTTCATTAGAATTTATTTTGTTTATCGATCCGCATTTAACTTTTTGAACTAAATCTTCAGAAATATCCTAAAAAATATGAGTAATTAATAGCCAAATCTTTCTCCTTATTTCTGCCAAAAACTTACTTCATTTATAGATCTTGCATTTGAACTTGAACAGACTAATAAAATGATCTCAAAGTACAAAATAATAGCAAATCCTTTTATCATTTTGATTTGATGATAATATAAGAAATATAAGATAAGGATACTTAAGGTAGGTACTTTTTAAAGAAATATCAAGCAGAAAACAAACTGATTTGAAAATAATATTGGGCAAGTCCTTTTATACTAATTTTAAAAATATTATATTTATAGTACCCTGCACCTATATTGATATTGATTACAATTAGCAATAAAATTAAATAACAATTTGATATAATTGAGCAGGTACCTACATTTGCATTAATAGATATTGAGTCCTGTCCTACATATAAAATGACAGGTGTTTTACACCATATTATAGGATTAGAGAATACAAGTAATATATTATAATTTGAGTATTACAAAACAAAATGCAAATAAAATTTTAAAAAATGTCTCGATTATAATTCTAAGCTGGAGAAAGTTAAGTTGAACGATCTATCTCTCCTACTAATTCTTTATTTGTACATTAATTTATCAGTATAGTATTAGTCTAGTATTAAAGCCTATATAAACTAAACTACCTATTAGTATGCCGTCTGCCCTATCCTATATGTATAATTTATCCTATAAACACCTATTTAATTTAACAAGGAAAGCTAGGTAAAAAGAAATTTAAAATTAAATTCAGTTCAGTTCAGTTTCAGTTAGTTAGGAATTGGAAAGTTTTTATATAACACTATTTACATAATCATAATCATAATACTTGTTATTATTATATTATTATTAAAATCAAATTTTGTAAAATTGAAAAATTCCTTGTCTAACTGTCTAGGTTTAGGTAAGTAAATACTTTATTTTATTAGATACATATAGATTAGAATTAGAATTATATTAGGTAATGTTTTTGTTTTTTTGAGATTGAATTGAGTTGAGAATTAGAGAGTCTGATCATCTGTGATTCTTCTGAATTCCATTTTCATTTTGATAATGATAATCTTCTTATTCATTTAATTCATCTGGAAGCATAATTTTGGCCTCAATCTTACAGGCATTTGCTTGTACAATCAAGTGAGGTTAAATTCTTGTTTTTCAAAGCTGAAGCTGAGCTGAGCTGAACAGCTGATTCTGCTGACAGCTGCTGAATTAGATGAATAAAACATTAAAAAAATATTTCTTATCTAAATCTAAATACCCCAAAAATCAAAACTCAAGTCGGAAAAGAGATCGAAATTCAAATCGGCCTCATCAACATTTTTTATTTAATTTAATTTTAGATGAAAGAACAATTAAATTAAAAATAAAATAATAAAAGGAGAATACATTATTTAATATATCACAAAACACAAAATAATTGGATTCATTTCTAATTGAAGGGCTCTCGTCAACTAACTACTGTTAATATGAATCCTTTGACGTAAGTAAAAAGTAAATTTTTAATTTTAATATTTTGGAAATGCAATGTCCATGTTATGTTTCATGTCATGATGTAAGTCAGACAGAGCCATTATCTGAAAAACATATTTTGGCTTCAATTTAACATGTATTTACCTGTAATTTTGTATTACAAAATTTTGTAATTTTGTATTTTTACTGTATTGAAGCTGATATTATTGGTTAAAGTTAAAACTAAAACTAAAAACATAACTTGAGACTTGAGTTGGTTAGTCTAATCACTAATCTAAAATCTAATTAGTGTCTTGTCTTATGTCATTCATGTCAAGTCATTATTTTAGCTACTCGTTGAATCTGATATGGATTATAATTTATATAATTATAAAATTCTAATTAATTTTACCTTTTAATTTGCAGGAATACTAGGAATATCACAGCATTAAGTGACCGCGAATTAAAATATAATGATGGCAAAACTTCTTGGTAAGTAACTTAAATTAAACTTAAATTAAAATAACTTAAAATTAAAATGTTAAGTAGATATTATGTTGATGATTGTAGATTACAGTAATTACTCAAGATCAGAATCAGAATCAGTACCTATAGCCTATATATAGTATTATGTAATGTGTGTACTTAAGTATGTACATATTTTAATATTTTTTGTCTAGGTATTATATTTGTTTACCTTATATCTAAATTATAGAATTGAAATTTTTAATTTGTACCTACCTCAATATTACTAATCGTAATCGTGAATTTTATATTACCTATACATATGTCATATGCTTATAATTTATAATATTTTTAATTTTAGGCACGATGAGTATAAAGATTCTGCCTGGATATTTGTTGGTGGTTTACCATATGACTTGACTGAAGGAGATGTTGTTACTATATTTTCTCAATACGGGGAAATCGTCAACATTAATTTAGTTCGCGATAAGGTTACTGGAAAAACGAAAGGATTCGCTTTTATATGTTATGAAGATCAGCGATCAACTATATTAGCTGTTGACAATTTAAATGCTATTAAGGTAACAATAAATAATTTCCTAATATCTTTTTAAGTCTAGTCTAACATTATTTTTATTTTTAGATACTTAATCGAACAATAAGAGTTGATCATGTAAAAGATTACAAACCGCCTAAAGATTCAGAAAAAATAGATGATGAAACTCGAAAACTATATGCTGAGGGTGAGCTATTAAAAACTAAAATAAAATATATTTTTCTCATAAATGGTTTACATTAATCATTAATTTTATGCTGTATTTTTATTTTTATTCTTTTCAGGATGTGCACCAAAGCCGCAGATAGAATCTAGAAATAATCGAATTCGGGATCGGACACCACCGCCTGCTGAGCTGAAACAAATTAAAGTAGAAAGACCTGCATTTGATGACAGACCTCCTCAACGAGATAGGATAAAAATTAAAAGAGAAAAGTTTAGTGATAGTGATAATGAAAAAGTTAAAATATCAGATTCAAGTAGCTCTTCATCCTCATCTAATTCAGATTCTGACGAACCAAGAAGAAAAAAATCAAAGAAGAGTAAGAAATCTAAAAGATCCAAGTCTAAAAAGTCGAAAAAGAAAAAGAGCAAATACAGCAAGAAGTAACTGGTAGTGGATTTAAGTTTTTTTTATTATTTTATTACATTTTTTAACTGAAACAAGATTTTATACATCAATCAAGAATTAAGTACTCTACCTACATTATTTTTTCATATGATGACAAAGTGGATAGTTTTTATCTTGAGAACAACTTGCTGTAAACCATAAGCCGTTACCTTGTTGAGAAATTAGAGCACAATTCATTGCTTTGTTTTCAACCTTCATCTCGTAAGTTTCCCATTTTGTAAACTCAACTTTGGTTGCGGTTTTAAACCATCTCCATATACCTTCAGCACCTAGATCTACGGCACTTATCCAAGCGAAGTCTAACAAGTAAAATTATATTCTTTTTTTATCAACTTTATTTTTATATTTTAAATTAATTTCAATATCAATTAGGTACCTATTTTTTTACTTGTTAAAAAATTACAAATAAGGTTATTTTCCTCTTCAGATTTTATTGTTGCTAATTCCATATTATTTAAATGACAAAAATCTAATGACTCGCTCCAACTCATCTAAAAAATATTTAAATTCATAATGTTCTGTATATTTTTTAAGGTAAAGTAAAGTGTATTTTTAATGTACTCTTGTCTTTCCCATAAAAAAGAGTTTTGAATCAATAGCTCCTATTTTCTCTAGTTGTTTTCCATTAATTTTATTTCCTTGAGCTGATCTTGTTGGCTTTCCTAAAAATATAAGTTTAGTAATTTTTTGAAATTAGAAATGAATCAGATCAGATTATTTACTAATTTTTATTAAAACTTACTTGCCTCTATACTATGAAACGATATGATGAGAAATAAAATTATAATATTTTTAAAATGTTTAAACCTTAAAATGAGCACAGCTTTCATATTTAACAGTTTTATTAGTTAATTTGTCTTAAAAATTAATAAGTTGTGTTGTAATTGTTTATCTAAATTAAAGGAAATAGGTAATACTTATCATCACTATTAGGTATTGTTTACATAAGAAGGAAATAATAGTGATTAATCGATTCAGGGTTAAATTTATTTTAAAAAAATGAAAAAGGTCTTATATTGAAACATTGCATATACAGATAGATACCTAGTCTTTTCATTAATAATACATTATACAAGTAGGTAATCTTTATAAATCTAAGGTACTGCGACATAAATGTGTAGTTTTATTTTATTATAATTTATTTTATACCTACCAAATAAAGTGAGTGTGAGTGATTACAAAAAAGTAGATTTTCAACTATTTTCATTATCTTAATAGATTACAGTTCGTCATTCAATCAAAGAATGTCATGTTCCTTGCTCAAGCATTTATGTATTGAATCGAACCTTGAAATTAATTTTTTAATTAATCATCTATTGTAGCTACATACTGGAATTAAAATAGTATTCCATTATTCTAGTTAATGAGAATTGTAAAAATAGAAATAAAATTAGGTAGGTACAAACAATTATAAATCCATCCTACCTTACTCTTAGGTTTATTACTTATTCTTATTATTATTAGAGTCTAGAGTTTTATCTTAGGTTTAAGGACATTTTAATGTCTACTTTTTTACTGATAAATAGGGTGTGTATGTTTACTCGTATAAAAAATTAAGTTTACTGATTACTAATTACTGATTATTGCTGCATTGAACCCTTAAACAGTATCCAATCCTTACACCATAGCATACCATACACAATTAATATTTCATTTCATAAATATTCTAGGTTCCTTTTTATTAGGTTTTTAGGCCTTTGGTCTAGGCCTAGGATTAACTATCCAATATCCATATCATTCATAAGATAAGTTACAAAATATATATATAGAGGTAGGGCTTTACCACAGGCTTTACTTTATTTCAAATTATTTCCCAAAATAGGAATGAATGGAAATAATGTATGTACTTAGGTATGTATTATAGGTATATAATATCAGTAGGGTACTGGTACTACTGACTGAACTGTACTTAAGTTTATAAATGAAATGTTCATATTTCATTATATGTTTATTATGTTTATAAAAATAGTTCGAGCCTTTCGATAAACTATTTTAAAGTAAAGGGTTGTTTGTTAAAAAGGGTTTAAAAAATAATGAACTTGGAGTTACTATACTCGTACTCGTACTCGTACATGTAAAAATAAAAATGTAGGTACCTAGACTTTTTAAAAGAGTTTATGAAAACATATTGGTAAATTGGACATTTTTCTTTATTTACAAAAATACTCCGTATCTTAAATTTTCTCTAAAGTAATACATATCTCAATCTCATTTTCAATTACATCATTACTACTTTATTAATGTATTTGACAATAAGTTAGTATAATTATTAGTTTTCCATAACCGTAACTAGTACCTAAGTGTAAAAGTTCTATTTATACTCATTCATCATACGTTCATACTAAAAAAAAGTTAAAAGTTTTGAAAAGATTAGATTATAATTAGTTTACTCATACTCGTGCTCCTATCCTGATATTTATTTATTGCACTCTTGTACTTTAGAACTTTGCCCTTTTTTATAATTTCATTATTATAGTTAAAAATGATAGGTGCATTATTACTTGCATAAATTGCTCTCTTTTTATCAAAACTTTTCAACTTTAATAATACAGAAACAATAAGTAGTAATACTAAAAAAAAATCTCAACTAGTTTACGTATGGTGATTTATATAAGGTAATAGTTAAATTTTTGTGACTTAAATGATCGTTATTATTTTTGTTAGATAAGTCTAGTTTTAATTGTGGAATTAAGCTAAAAGTCTTTAATTAATTCTCTTGACAGTTCTTTTTAATTGTTTAGAAAATGGATACAAATACCGTTCAAGAAAGGAAAAATCATTTGGAAGAAATCCTCAAGAAAGAGTTTCACTTTTTCATCACTCATATTAAGCATCTTCCCGAATTTTGGACTTGCCTTAAGGCAAGTCTTGAAGCTCAATCTACAGCAGATTCTTGTGAACTTTTAAAGGTAAGTATTTACAATATATTTATAGTACCCTAAGTATATGTATAATATAAATTATTCAATACTAAATTACTTACATACCTACTACTTATATCTAATTGAATATTTCCTTTTATAGCTGGTTTCTCCAGTGGATCAAATCGAAAAAGAGAAATCACAAAACCTTAAATATATTTTCAAATTATTAACGGAAAACCTCGATAAACCTGAAGAATATCTTATAGAGGCTCTTGAAAAATCTGGAAATTTTAGTGCAGTTGAATTTATTAAGTACAAACTAGGTAAGTACCTTTGTACTATTATAACGTTTGTGTTTGTATGATTCATATGAAACTAGCTATCAATTTTTTTAATCCAATAATATTTCTTTAATATTTAAAGATGAAATATCAAGTAAATGTGCAAAAATACCCGAAATTATTTTCAGCGATGAGATTGATTTTGTCAGATCAAGGCATAATTCAGGCGGATCTAGTCGTGATAATTGTGGTACACCGGAGATTCTAGCTGGAT
>JAQIXA010002877.1:0-15956 GCA_034699045.1 Nanhermannia cf. coronata Gr-Ori-00579 | reverse complement strand
TCGGTGTTTCGAAGGATTTTCGCAAATTACCCCAGAATATGTTTAAAGTGTCTATTAGAAGCTATTTGGTGCAAAAAGAAGAAATTTATTTTTTCGGCTAACTTTTTCGGCTAACTTCACACTGGTCCTTATATGGGGGAAATGTTCATTATGTTAAATTTAAATATGTTTGAGGGGGAATAGGAAATTATATCTTGCTGGTACTGCCTGGTAATATGTATGGAGTTAGAAGAGCAAAGAATTGAAGTCATTTTAAATAAACCGAATTCTCTCGCGAAATATTCTCCCAGATTAGAATATTAAAGTAGATCCAGCAGAAGCCTCGGGTTACTTGAAAACAGATTTAATACATGTGCTTTACAATTCTCTACTCACTCATATAAAGGCAGAGCAGCTACTTCAACTATTTAATACCCTTTAATGTATAATACATACCTAATATTATGTTTGATTCAATTTTACTACTGGTTCTACATACAAAATAGTAGCTTAAAAATTACACTTTTTAAAAAAGCATCGATAAATACCAGCATTATTTTACAACAAATTGGTTATTAAAATAAAAACTCAAGTCCCTAATACGAGTATATTCAAAGAAAGCAATACAACTGAACAAAGTTAAGGAATAAAAATGGCAAAAATTGCATCAAATTATAAATTTATTCTAAGGCTGATGAATATTTATTATGTAATTATGTAATGTTTATATACATATACAGGTATGTAAGTACCTATATATAATATGTGAAAAAAATTAATAATTTATTAAGGTTTATTAAGGTTTTCAATTTTTCTGAAATTTCAAAAAAAGTTCAATATTATAATGTATTTGATTTCAATTTTAATAACCAACTGTTTTACCAAATATTTGAGAAAACTTTATTCTAATTATTTTGGCTAAGAAAGGATTAAATATATTCATGTTTGATAATTTAGAAATGAGCTAATCTACAGGGGGATATATTAAGGCATTGAACATAAAATACTATTAAAAAATAGGAAAAGCAGTAATGGTTTGTTTGGTTCCAAAAAAGAAAAAAAGGGCTTTAAGCTACTACTACTACTTATATATGTACCTAAAACTCTAGTAGACACATAATATGTATGTATAAAAGTCTAGTATAAAAAAGCATAAATATTATAATCTCATTCCATATGGAGTCAATTCACTGGAGAAACTTTAACTGTCCCTGGAATAAGACTCAACCACATTTTTAGAGTAGTTTCAAATGCAAATTTTCTGCACTCAGCCCTTTGGTCTAGAGTATATTTATACTTTCATTTTAGCTACTCTTTTTTTTCCTTTTTTTTAATGTTCTCAATTGCACAAACAATATATTTACTCATACATACAAATACTAAACCAAACCAAAGTTGTAACTTGTGCATTACTAGTACCTTCTAGTCCTAGTACTATACTAGCACTAGCCGAATTCTTTTAAAACAGAGTGCCACCTAAAGTTGAAGCCGCGGCTATTGAATTTTTAAAGGCCCATTTCTCCCATACAATACAATACAATACAGTTCTCACAATAGTTCAAGCATTTGCCCTTATGTCTTGTATGTATTATATTATGAGTATATTTATACCACAAATAGTAGATATAGTATTTAAATAAAATTCTATTTTATTCTAATACCTACATACAACATGGAAAACAAAGCTTCGAGTAAATCCTCAAGAGAGATCAGAATGAATGGTACAATATACAATAGTGCAAAAAAAACCTCACGACCAGACCCAGACTACTCATATCAGCAGAAATGATTTGAACCTTTAAATACATAGAACCTACAATTGTATAAATAAAATAAAAATATATGCAAAATCTAAATATTTAGTTACAAAGGTATTTCAGATGATAGACTGTACTAGTATTTAGTATTACATACCTACTTATCCCTAGATACATTATTAATATTCTGAAAAAAGCAAATAGAATTATTCTGTATTTGGAAAAAGGAATAGAATTTCGGTACGCATATATACATAAGTAGGTAGGTACTATTTCTAACTTGTTTAAAGTGGAACAGTAATTTTTAATTTTGGTTTCTTTTCCAAAAGTTTACTTAACTGGGTTTTTGGTGTGGTATTGTCGTAATTGAATCAGCCCATTGCAAATCTAGTACATATTAGGTAGTAGGGTACATACAGTATATATACTGTAGTAGGTAGTTATTAGTGCAAGTTTTCGTAAATATTAGAGTTCAAGTGGCCGTCTCTCCGGCAACCCAATTAATTAATTAACTTCACAGGAAACTCTGTATACTTAATAATAACTGTATACTACTTACTTATACTATGGACTATGTTACTAGTGTATGTATGTAGTATGTAGTAACTGGTAAGTTGTAGCAGAGAAGTATATTTAGCCAAGATGCTCTAATCTTTCTTAAAGGGTTAAAGTGCGGACTTGATGCAGATCGACCAACTTTTGAGTCTCAAGTTTTTGAGCACTTAAGTAGTGGTGCTTGTGAATTTAACTAGGAGTATAATTTTAGAAATAGAATTCTTAATGTAATATTCATTAAGGAACTTTAACTTTATTTGAGCCTACCCAGTAGTTTACTTAAACTTGTACCCATACTTATAGTATCTAGTAGAAAGGAAAGTATGTAGGTACATTATAAGAAAGGCAGAATAATAATAATAATGGTGAAATGGATAGGAATCTTAGAGCATAGTAGTAAATTGTGTAATAGTATCAAGAAGTAATGGAAGGCGAATTAAAAGTCAAACAAAAGCATATTACGATATTACCCTGACTGAATATGAACTACCAGAACTAGCAGCAATGCAAAATATTTGTTACCTACTATACTATACCTACTGTACAAATACACATACACTTATAACGAGTTAAAATGAATGCATAATAATGCTGGTATTTCTCGAAAATGAGGATCATAAAAGAATTTTAATCGGTGTAAAACAGAACAAGTGAAATTGGCAGTTAGGCTTAAAAATCTGCTCATTTTCTTAAAATTGTAAGACTTCAAGTATGAACTGAGCACTTTAGTATGTACATACATAGTAAATAATAGTAGGTAATATTATGTAAAAATGGTAAAGTGCATAAGGGATTCAAAATTTTACTAAATAATTAATATGCTATCTCAGCCAACTCAAATTAAATCAAAAGTTCTGCCAACTTGACGATTAAAAAATCAATTTTAAATGCATTTACACAGCACTAGAGAATATTACGAGCACGATGTTTTATTTGTTTAGATAAAAAAGGAAACTTTCGCTTTCCCTCCATAAACCTCTACTTTACTTTTGATAAAAATGCTAAAACTCAATTCTCAGCCTGATATTGCGTGTTTCACTACTTATACACCTATGTTAATAATATCAGAGCCAAATAGTATTCTTATAAATTTATCACACGCCTCTAGTACTACTTGTACTACATATACATAGTAGTTTCACATTTTTATTAAGATTTTAGGTATCTACTTGAAAACTAGAACCTAGTACCTAGTAGGTAGTGTAGTAATGTATAGTATAAGTATAAGTATAAGTGTATTAAATAAGGAAAAAGATTGTTGATTTACGTGAAAGTTTTGTGGGTATAAAGTTCGATGAGAAAAATACATAAAAGACATAAGATAGTGAAAGTCGGTAGTTGGGGAGTTTTAAAAACTATTTTCAAGTCCCTAGTTTTGCTTTGTACTTTGTACTAGCAGTTCAAGGTATGTATCTGTAGGTATGGTACTTTGCGTGTATGTCTCAGTTATGTTATGACGATGAATTTCTCATATAAAACTCTGTATACTTTTTCGTGGTGAAAAAGTAAGTGCTCTTTATTCAAAAAACCTTAAAGAAATAATGGAAATAATGGTCTCCCCTTTCCCTTAGCTTGGCTCAGCTTATAGTTAGTCTGAAAATTTAGACTGAGAACACAAGGTTTCCCCTAACTTATATACTACTGCGAAAGAAATATCATTCTTGGCCTACTCCTCTAAAAAGATGCAATTCTTATATGGCTCTTGATGCTGGCCAAATTCAACAAATTTTGGGCTACAAATCCTTTTGGTAAGTATGATTTTTTGAAAAAAAAATCGAAAAAATATCTCTTTGCCTCAATTTTGCAAGTAAATGTAAATGTTAGACTCTGTCATTTTGCATTTTAGACTTTAGCAAACAATCAACAAAAACGTTGGAATAAACTGTACTTCTTAATCCTGTCATTTTTGTCAAAATATCTTTTGACTCAATAGTTGTACAATGGTTTGGATAACCCATGGTGTCCAAGTCTAACCACCATTACTATAAATCACGACCCCTTTTCCTTACACTACTATAGAGTATAGCGCAACATGCATAGTTATGTTGTCCATATATGGATATGTTCATATATACATATGTATTTACATACGAGTACTTTGCTAGGGCTAGTACTACTATTAGGATAGTATATGAGCGTGAACCGAAGGAAGTGGCTTCGATCTCTACTTGTGGCTTTTCAATGGGAATTTGAACTCACCATTTCTAATAAAATGTCGCATATTAGTTTAATGCCGAACTACTCCATTCCAGTTTACCGCCAATGCAAGGGTATAAAATATATCCTCCCTTACCCCTCATTTACTTTTTGTTTTTTGCAAATCGGGGTGGGGGGGAGGAATAAAATCAGTGAAACAGGCTGGCTGGGCTGGTCCTCGTTTTTCGTCGAGAACAAATTATTATTACAGACCCGCTATTAAAATATAAGTCTTTTTGGCTTCACTTTCTTCTCCCCATTTGACTAGTACGAGTAGGTACAGTAGTTCATAGTACTCCATGGTACTTTATATAGGTATGCTCAATTTGAGATTTGTATGCAAATGTACGCATTTATTCTCACACCCTTACTTTACTTTGACTTTACTTACGAGTATTTGTAAGTGGTTCTAGTTATATTAAGGGCTTTAAATTTTAACTTCACTTTGCACTACATCTTTTCTGGGTGTCACATGAGCTTATATTGAATGTAGTACAATGAGGCCAGTATACTTATTACAGTATCTATCTAGTTGCGAAATAATAGAGTGAGGGAAATACAATTTTGAAGATATTATTTGGTCTTTTTTTAACTTGAGGTGCTTACATAACATACTTATAATAATAATGTACATACATAATACATATAGTTCTAGTGACTAGTAGATATGTAATAAGTGGAAAACTAGGACAGTTTCTTTTTACTAACTAACTTTATTTTATACTTACTGGTACTTGTTAGGCATCCACATTACATTCTACATTCTACATTCTACATGAAATCATGCATAGTGCATAAGTTAGTTGGATAAAAAAAAATTCAAGACAAACTTTTCTTTCTAGATAGAGCCAGGATTACCCCAAATTTTTACAACGATTCTATTAAGTTTACAAGTCTTAAAAATAAATATATATTCTTATCAAATTTTTATCCTACCGCCTACCAGTATCACAGAACAATTACAGAATATATATTTATTTTTATTATAAACATGTACAACTACAAATACTATGCAAGTAGGAGTGTGTAATATTGGTATACATTTATATATCTACATTTAAAAAATAGTATTCTATAAATTAGATTCCTTAAAAAAAATTTATCTGTAGTAGAAGTAGAGTACTATTGAAAACCTTTTGTTTTATAAGTTTTTAATAAAAGTAAAATAATATTTTTTTCCAGGCTTTTTCAACTCTCGTAATATAAAGTATGAACGATATTTGAATTACAAAAAGCTTTTCGACTCCCATCTAATCTTTCCTACATCCGTAATCCAGCCTTTTTATTTCTATTTTTATTTCATTCAACTTAGTCTTTAATTATTACCCCCTCCCTGAGCTTCCGTAAAACGGAATAAAATAAAGACTTTTGAGGATTTTCTTAAGAAAGAAGTAGGCAAAAATATGAAAAATAATACGAGAGGAGAGGAGAATAGGTGAGTGTTTGCCATATTCTTGAATAATATTCCTATATGTAGTAGGTATGGAAGTAGAACTTAGAACCCTTATAAGGGACAAAAGGGGCTTTTGTGAGAACTTTATATTATTTCTTACAGAAACAGAGAAGTCTGAATACTTTTGAAGACAACAGATTCATATTTTCCATTGGCTAAATAGAATATTTTATTGCAGGGTTGTTCAACTTCAGGATTTCAATTATCAGGACCATATGATTTAACAGTTCATTTGAGCTTTTAGGTCAATAAATGCAGCCATTTATATAAAAATTTGATCAAAAATATTTATTTTGATCTCAACTTTACATTTAATATAATGTGATCAAGTGGTTTTGGTCAATGAAATCATTAAACCAAGGTCGAGGTAAATAGTATGGATAGGATAATAGTGAAATACGAGTAGAAGCATTCAATGAATAGGATTTGGTTTTATTACCTAAAAATATTTTTTTTTCATACAAATGTCTCAAGGCCAAGTATCTACCTACTTTACTACTAATGATACGAGTAGTATAAACAATAAAAATTACAATACATCGAGATAGCAATACAATTATACTAGATTAAGCCGAAGGACACTTCAAAATACTAGAAATTTCAGATTAAAATGTTTAGATTCTAATAGGTATTAGACTTTTTGTTAAACCTGAAAATCTCCTCGAAAACAACCCTGATCTCTAATACTAGTATTAGTAAGTTATAGGTACAAAAAGAGAAAATTCCTTTTCATTTCATTTCATCTAGAATTCAGATAGATAGAATTTGAGAAGTCGGAATGCGAGTTTTTGGCGATAAGGAATTAAAACCCGCATCGGTGTTTTCAAAGGGAGCGAGAACGCGTTCTGATGTCTCAAAGAAAGGACAAAGAGTCTTATTATAGTATGTTAAGCTATATTACCTACTACATAGTACAGTAGGTACTACTTACAAATTACAAAATACAATTGTTATATGCACAGATATATGTATATGTGCACAGGTATTACTAGTATGTATAAACATTAATAACTCTATTTCTAAATAAATACTCGAGTCATAAATTCAAGGGGTGCTAGAATACGAATATTAAAAATGAGACAAAGCAAAGAAAACAATTTTCTTCAATAAAAGTGGTGGGGAGAGCAGAACACAAAAAGATGTCCAAAAGTCCAAACTACAAAACTTTAGCTCTAAAGATAACCTTGTGTGAGTTTTGCACTTTGAAAATCTAATAAAATTACTCGTATTATACCCTCCCTATAAATATGTGTATGATAAGGATAAGTATGTCAAATGTCAGCTCTACTATACAGTGTATACAGCCAGTAGTAATGAAAAATCTATTCAGAAATATAATATAAAAATTCATGATTAATAAGTTGCTCTATGTAATTGGAAGCTTTTTCACAAAAAAATTTATTTTTTAATGTGGAAATTTCATTTAAATCAGTTCTAGATTTGTAAATCATATTTAGGTAGTAAATCGATTAAATAGCGTGTAGTCATTTGTACCTATGTATATCTTTATTCAAATTTCCTACACTTTTTATGCTGCTTTCCATTACTCACTGATATTTACAAGTAATGTGAAATGACTGAAATGTTGTAAAAAGATCAATAGTGCCTGCCTATGATTCTTATACTGAGGAATATGAAAACTTATTTCAAACAATATCATTGAAGTTTCAAGCATTAATTTACTTATATTAATATTAATGACATTAGTAAAAATAGCCTTGTATGGTACTTTTTCGATATTTTTCTTGATATGAGTGAGGCTTTGCTTTCATAGCGGTAAGGGTATGAGTATGAGTATGGTAGAACAATAAACGTATTGTTTGTTTGTTTGTTGGCTTTTAAAAGGAGTCTCATCTCAAGGGACTGGTACTAGTACTAGTAGATAGAAAGTAGGTGAAAGTAGCTGCCTACTTATTTGTATTTGTACTACATACTAAATGTAGTAAATATTCTGGTAGTATTACAATATGGATATTTGGAAGCAAACAAATTAATTAAATTCATTTTCCAAGTAAAAATATATCATACGAACGAGATAGGTAAGTAGTTAGTTGTACATATTACAATGTTTGATACCTTATATACTAAACAATTATTACCGTGCATATCACATAGGACAAATGAAACTTTGTCTTTTTCTTTCCTGTCTCTCGGGACCCGGAGGGAATTGTGTGTCCTCAAGAGCAGGCAGGCAGGAAGCTCTTTTTACTTGCTATTTATACCCCCTTATAAATTAAATAGCTGGGCATGTAAATGTGCAAGATCTTGGAGAAGAGAAGAAGCTACTTCTAATACAATAAGTACCTTCATAGATAGGTACTTTTGAGTATCAAGATCGTATTTGTACTATACTATAGTAGTACTGCAGATACTATATTCAGAAATGCAAAAGTGAGGTAAAATATGCAGGTAGTGTAAGGTATAAGTATGGGTTAAATGGCACAGGTCAGGTAGGTATGCCCAGATAGTAATTTACTTGTACTACCTACTCCCTATACTTGTAGCTAGTATATGCTGAATGCTGGTGGAAAAAGAAAGTAAAAAAGTGGGACAGAAGGGGAAGAAGGGGGGGTTTTTTGGGGAAATAGAATATTCTGAATGTTTTTTGTTTATGTAAAGAGTCTTGGTTCTCATCATCAAATAATCTAATTTAATTCTTATGCTCTGATACTCGTGCTATTTCTATATGTGTAGGTAGGGCTAGCTTAAGTATAAGCCAAAGCATAAGTGGTGTAGTGGTAGATACTACTCGCTCGTACTCGTACTGCCTAAATACCATATCTGTCTAACGATAACCAAAATATTATTTATTTTTGTTATCTTCATCAAAAGTTGTGGTAGTACCCTACTACTTTTCCATTTGATGTTGAAGAAAAAGTGAAACTCGAATGATCCTCATGTCATGAAAACCAAATTTTGTTTACTTCGAAACTCTCATATTTTTATTCAAAGTCTGTAACTCTGTATTATCAGTACATAGGGTAGTAGGTAGGTAATGTGCATTATATATGTATGTACCTTACCATAATAATTCAACCTACTTATATAATCTAAATGATCTCACAAATATATGATTTAGGAATATATTATTTACACTAATGCAAATATATTGCAAACAAATAAGACCAACATATTATACGAATATATCCAAAAGTAGCACTCGAGTAGTTTTCATAGTTGTATTTCAAACTCATATCCAACATATACTATTAGTATATAGGTAGCACTAGCACTAGATGTAGATGGTTATATATAGATGTAGTATAGGTAGTGTGTTATAAATCCTTAGAAAACATGAGATTTAAATTCACCTGCATTGGGATTTATTAAAATGGTTCATGTACTGTACTGTAATAGTGCAAAAAATAAAATACTCTACTGGCACCACTGGACAGACCCAGTTTCTCCTGCTGGTAATATGATTTACTCAACGACTGTATCTCAGATTAACTTTTTATTTCCCTGAATATTTTATGGAAAAGTTTGAACCGAATTTACTAACTACCTACCCTCCTATATCCATGTTATTATAATAAGATTAGAGAAAATATTTATCGCTTTATGAAATACATATACTAAAATGGCAAAAGTTATTTCTCCAAATTGAAGGCTTAATAGTGCCCATGTACCTACCTATATTACCTATATACTTATAGGTATATATTAGATATTATGTAGTTCCTAGAACACATTTTAATCATTACCATGTAGAATAAAAAGCTCAATCAAAAGTCACGAGAAAGGGACAAGAAATAAGTTTTTAACTTTAAATATCTACACAAACTGTTATTATAGTATTTGGTCAGAAACAAAATTATTACACATTCAAGCCATTAAAACCTATGATATAAGTAGGGTTTCAATAATAATAGAAAGAGATCATTAGTGTTGTTAATAGTTAATGATATACCTACAATTCTATTTAATTTTTTTTAATCTTAACAATCCTATTAGATTGTAGAATTTTTCGAGATACGAGTACAAAGTATAACAAATATGGCAATTAGAAAGCATTGTACAATATACCTAAATAGTATGTAGTATGTAGGGTACTTATCCAAATATATTGCATTTTTTGTTACTGGATGCATTTGCTGGAGGAAATTGTTGTAGATTGTGCCTGGATGTGGGTGTAGGGCCTAATATGGGCAAAAAGTGAATTTAATAGATTTTAGAAGAGCCAAAAATGCCATATATCATCGTAGAGAAAGTTGGCCACTTGCTTTACTTTTCTCTAACTCGTCCCCAAGTAGTCCCCCTTAAGATATAACTTTTATACATACTTCATATTTCCATATACAAGCACCTACCTATAGGTAATAGTACTAAAATTCTCCTCATCTACTTAAAAGTTGGGGAAAAAAACTTTTTTTCGAGTGTTCTTTCTTTTCCAAACTATAGACTACTCTCGTAGTACTACATACTATTCCTAGTATACCTAGGTAGTAGGTCCTAGTAAACCCGCCGTTGCCATCCGTTCGAGCCCGCCTAGGAGCTCTAGAGAAAACCTTGAGTCCTCCACCTGAATACTGATCAGCCAACGAGCTGAGAGGGGGTCGAATAAGAAAAAAGTGAAAAAATAGCTTATACTTTTACAAGCAAATATTCACTTTCGTTACTTTCTCTGATTTTATGATTTATTTAATAAAAATCGCCCAAAATTATTTTTGACAAAAAACAAAATCGATTTTGAACTTGTAAAATGAAAATATACAATAATACTTTGACTTTGGAATAATTAGGCAAGTTTTTTGACTAGGGTATATGAAATTTACTGATAAGATTTTTGAAATCAGTGCGCTGATTTAGCCAGCAAAAATAACTTGAACAGCAGTTTACTATTATAGATTATCTTATAATCATTTATTTTGGTATTGTGGTAAAATAATATTAGTTCAGTGTAGATACAGTATATTATAAGGAATGTTTGCTCGTCATTGGTACTACTAGAATACTATAATAAAAGTAAGGAGGAAGAAAAGTATTTTGAAATTGAAATAAAATGCTGGAAGCCAAATGCATATGTGGTCTTTGGGCCTGGGAGTAAAGATTAAAGCACCATTCCATTCCATACCTACACATTACTTAAGTACTGTGTATTGTATATGAAAAATATAAAATCGACTTACAAGTTCAAGTTCTAATAAATTTCCCGAGCACAAATTGATAAGTACCTACCACTTGGAGTAGGGTAGTTGTACTTATACAACTACAGCTATTTGTACCACATAACTATAACATAACATAAGAGTATGAAATGAACATCTAATCCAAGTTCTTGTAAGTCAGTTGCTTTTTTGCCCAACTCAAGTAATTACAATATTGATTCCACCCACCTAGAGTAGAGACGGGTAATAGTTAGTAATAATGTGCCCCCCATATACTACCTACTACTACTACTGTAGAAGGTAATAGTAGGTTTTCAAACTCAAAACTATGCACTTAAAGGAGAGACATAAATATAGATAAAATACTACTATTTACTTCCTTCCTTCAAAACCTTCTACCTACTGCGTACAAACTTTTTCAAACTAATTTTATTTACATTTCAATTTCATTTGTTGGGTATGTACTATCTGTATGTACAGATTAACTACATCTACAACTGTACGAGTACCCTACTACTACTGCTGCTGCTACTCGAAAAACTGACTTTTAAATTTTCATCATTTTATGTAACATTTCTCCCTCCAGCCAGTAGCTATAAGTTCTAGCACGAATTACTTGGTGAAATCATTCTATAGGCAAATGGTTTGTTAACAAGTACTACCTATAGTAGGTAGGGTAATACAAAGTAAATGTATTAGATATACTCTATAATGTTACTAGTAGCCTATAATATTTTGGGTAATTTCTTATGCCAATTAAACTTCATTTATCGGGCTCAGTTCTGACAGCTACAAAGTCGAGAAATTGGACGTTAGTAGTAACCGATAGTGGGTAGGGTAAGTCATGAAATAAAACGAAGAAAAGATTAAGACTTGAGCACTTTCCCTCGAATTTGAATATTTATCCTGTTTAAATAAACTATGTACTTACACATACCTACCTAATACTAATAGTACATACTTAGCAGTACCTAGACCTACTACAGTACCCTAGTATACTTGAGTGTGTAGAAAGTGGGAAATATTGCATGCTTTTGAACCACTGTAATAAATAGGAGCAGATAAGAGCCCCCTGAGAGAGTGTGAGCTCACATGCAATACTGAAGCACAATGCATGTCCAAATACTCCATGCCTTCTACCAATATGAATATTATGAAGTAAATAAATACATTACTTCATTTTGCATTCTCGAATATATTTATGTATATTTAATCATACATATATGAGCTTGTATGTACATACTAGTACTACTAGGTAGGTAGGTACCTACAACTGGGGGTAGTGAAAGAGTCAAATAATCAAGCATAATAATGCCACTATTGAACAAAGTCTTTAGCCACCATCATACTTAAGACCAGATTAGAATCTAATATTTGCTCTTAATATTACCCCTCCATTTTTAATATAAACATTTGGTATAACTATTTTATTTTATTATTGGTAGGTAGTTAGGTTTAGGAGGATTTTGAATAAATATTGGATTGGGGGAATATTGACTTTTGACTTTCTTTCATGGTTTTTTATAAATTTCACTTCTATCAAAATTAAAGATCTAAGATCTATCCGTGGGTTGGTGGTTCTTTCATCGCCATAAAAATATGATAAAAATATGATATATTGCAGTTTCTTAAAAACTAAATTTACTTGTAGTGATTTACATGTAAGGAACTTTGCATGGTATAATACTTTACTTTTCCCCAATATGTTCAATATTATAAGATTGAAAAATTGCCCAATCTTGTCCTTGCAAATTGCAACTAATTCATTCTAGTGCATTACATAATTCGAGTAGGGCCTCGATAAAGTTGCAAGGAGAAAATTAAGTACCTACCTAGCATAACTAGATACATAGGTAGGGTACTATCAATAATCCTACACACATAAGCTGATAGTAGTATTTACAAAGCTTTCAAGCCCAAGTCCATGGGTAATTATTATTATTAAAGAGTGCTTTTTAGTTTTTGACTAATGACTTTCATAGTCTGATTACATAGAGGTTTTAGAGTTTCAAAAGTGTATTCGAATGCACTATATAAGTAGTATAGTGGTAGTACACAGAATGAATTTCTCTATTGATATTAACAAGCATTTAATTTGGCCTTTTAGCTCTGGCTCATTGTTTGTAAATAGTTGGGGGAGTTTCAAGCAGGATAGGATAAGAATGGATGTACGAGAAACTTCCATTAGGAGACTAATGCCCCAGTCAATGTTAATCTTAATGGAATCGTTGGCGAACTTAAAGACCCGACAACACCAACTACAGTACTACTACTACTACCAACATCAAAATAGAAAATAAAGTTCTTGTTTTCTCTTTTTAATACTAGTTAGTACTAAAAGTACTTGCTTACCCAGAAATAAAATCAAGGTTTCCAACTTAAATAAACTATGCTGTAATATACCCTAATACTCACTTCTAACTACTACTAGAAGTACTGGTAATGTAGTGTACTATTTTTGTATGGTTTTTTGTGGATATATATAAGGAAAAGAGAGTAAAAGTGGACAATTGATTTATTGCCGTTTTGAGACTACACAAATTTTTAATTTGGCCCAGGAGAACCACTCTTCCCTGAATTTTGGATTATTTCGCTACACTTTGAAATAGCTTATCTCTACCGACTACCTAATGTATATGATTGTAATTACAGACAGATATAACAGTAGTAAGTGCTCACTTTTTGTATAGTTTTTGAGGTCCTTTTTTTTGTAAAAAAATAAAAATGTGTATTTAAGGAGTCTGGACATAGACAAAGTTACAGGAGCTTATGGCAGGTATTATAAAAATGAAAAGAGCGGATGATAAAGCGGGTTTATTTTGTATAGTGGGATTATTTTGATAGTGGTAGTAAGAGATCAATTATTGTCACAAAGGAGAGAGAAGAAACAAAGGGTTTGTTTTATTTAACTGCTAATATTACTATGCTCTATCTATAGTTGTAGATAGATGCATACCTACTACTACATGTGCATATTATATTTATATTATGTTTTATTACCATATTATACTCGTATTTTCCATAATATGTATCTGATATGTAAATGTAATAAATCTTTGTCCGATATTTTGGCTTCACCTTTGAGTTCTAATGCTCAACTCGCAAGAAATCCCTATTTTCAAAAATTGTTTCAAAAAAATTCGTTTCGAAACATTTCTCTAATTACAGCTATCAATACTAATATATATCGAACAGATTACGATATAGACAACTTATTATTGAACCATCTGATTTGAATTGGGATCATAATGAAAAACCTTACATATGCCTCTTATAAACTTTATTGAGTCCAAAGAATGGTTTTTACTCTGATCTAAACGATAGTCAAAGTAAATTATATGGTTAAAACTAAATTATCCTACTATGACCTGTGTGGTATGATAAGTATTTTTCAGTCGGATTTTAAATGTTTTCGAAAATTTTCTGACCTGAAAGTGTGTTTGCTTGTGAGTGTAGACTAGCAACTGTGTTATTTGTTGCGGTGAGGCGCGAGAGAACAAAAACCTCGTAGATTTGTTAGTTTGCTGACAGGAAATCAATTCTCGTCCAATTATACATATTCATATACCATATATCTGTATGTACAGTATGTAAGTAAGTATAATATGTAACCGTACTACTGATAGTATAATAAAAAACAATAGTATAGTTAGTTAGAATGAGCCATTCGAATTCAAAACAAACTAAAGCCTAGATTAACTCTTTTCCCGGAGCAATCGTGGCTTTGAAATGTGTCCTAGGATCCTATGTATATGTTTATACTTGATTATTTTCATATGAACTTTCTCCCCAGTTTGCAAATAGTACAAATACTTACTATTACTTAACATACGAGCATTGTCGTAAACATACTTGGCAAATATGCAACAACCAAATCTCTAAATCCAATCTTAAGGGCTTGTCAATTGGCCTATGTGGTCGTGGCTCAGAGTTCAGTGTCGTACCCTGTCATTGTTTTACTTTCACATAAATACTATTCGTATTACTAGGATACTAATATGTATGTATTCAAATTAAAATACTTTTAGCTTCCGTAAATTTCGACATCTCACTTTCGAAATTTGAACGCGGTTATCCGCACAGGAAATACTTATACTTTACAAGGTAGCTACTTCATTTATCCAAAATCTAGAGGTGGGAATATCCCAACTGACAAATAAATTCTATACTTTGATATTATTGGAATGTTTTCACTATTAACACTCAATTTCTCCATTTAAATCAAATACGGATATTTGAGAAAGTCTATTAAATCTATTAAATTCTTGATTTTATTCTACTTGAATAGTAAGTATTTTCAATTATAAAATTATTCTTTTTATGAAAAAGAATCGGTTTTAAAATTTTTATCTTAGTACCTATCATTGAAATAAACTGTAAAATTTAATTGAAAAAGCGGTTATAAATGCCTAATTAATTAATTAGGTGTTTGTCTTTGATATTTTTGTCACTTGAGCCGGTGACTCTTTACAATTCTAATGTAAAACCACCTTAAGTTTGACTCTCTAATTAAAATCTGAGGATTTTCCCAAAATTCTCACCATGAGTAGTCCTACCAGCAGTAGTTGGAATTCTAACCATCATTTGCATAATAAAATCTTAGCCACGACCATTACCACCAATTTGAAATGGAATAATTAGAGTTCTAAAGTCTCTAATTCTGATATTCTAGTCGACTAATGGGATTTTGATCGGAGGATCATTTAGATTTTAGTATTAGAGTTTTGGAATTTGAAGAGTTTCATGAAGTGGATAACTTTTCTTCTCTACGTTACTTATTCATACAGAATATTTGTACAAAATAATACTGTAATATCTACCCATATATATATATGTATTAGTAATATTCTGTAGTATTAGAATAAATAATTATGTTTATGAAAGTTATACTAGTTATGTAGTACTACA